>JAQFYG010000204.1:0-40412 GCA_034694325.1 Entomobrya corticalis | reverse complement strand
AACATTATACTGATGACAACAACTATTGTTTTACTTCATTATGGGCATTTCATTTCAGTATTTTGTTGTACATGTTAATAATATACACATAAATATACCGGTGGTATGAATATCAGAAATTAAGAAGACTCGGTTCGTAACAGTACTGTAGAATTTCATTTCTCCATATGATATTTTTTATGATAGGATTATGCATTCATTAAAAAGCATTATCTTTATGTACCATTAAACGACAGTGACTACATCTCGCATTATAATTTATTATAGAAAACTTAACTTTATTATATATTATAACTTGTGTTTCAGGTACAAGCGGACGGGCTTACTGGTCATATTGAATTCAATAAGCAAGGTTCTAGAACAAATTTCACCGTTGACGTGATGGAAATCACTTTGGAAAACGGCCAGACAAAGGTAAGTAAAGCCAGGAACATTTTGTATGATTATTATTATCATCATCATGGCACATACACAGGAACTATGTGATGCGGGGTGAAGAACACACATTTTAAGTACGCAAAGTACATAAGCAATACTGTTAGGCTTTGAGTGCACGCATACACTCGTCCATAAAAAAGTAGAAAGTCAATAGAACAAAGCCGCTTTCACCAATTTCACGGTGGTGGCAAATGGGAACTGGGAATGCTATTGCTACAAACAGCTTTTCGATACGAATAGTAGTGCTGGAGAGAATCTAGAAAGGCGAAGATGAAACAGAACAAACTGATGCAAAAAGGAAACGGTGGAAAATGGGATGAAAGCTGAAAAGCACGATCATTGGAACTTTCCCTTTTTCTCTTTTTTTCTCTCTACGTCTTCTCAGTGATCGTATGTACCATTCCATCTCATGCATAAAATACGATGAGCACAAAACATTTATCGAAGAACACAAAAAAGCAGTGTCTAACGTGTGAAATGAATTGAGCTTTTATTTCGCGTGCACACAAACTTTTGATTGCTGTTTTCTCCATTTTTTATTTCGCTTTTCTTTCTCCATTTCTTTTCCATTTTATATCTCAATCTTTTATTTCTTACTTTCATCTCTAGAATCGAGGAGACTATAGACTTCTGTTTTTTGTTGTGCTGTATGTTTTTATAGGTTGGTGAATGGTCGGATGTCAGTGGATTTGTCACAGCTCAGCAATTATCCGATCCGTTGAGTAAACGAAAGAAACCTGATACAAAAAGGGAATACATTGTGACAACCATTTTAGAGGAGCCGTACTTGATGTTGAAGAAAGCAGAAAAGGGGGAAAATCTCACGGGAAATGACCAGTATGAAGGATTCTGCAAGGACCTAGCGGACTTGATTGCCAAAAATATGAACATAAAATGTAATTACATTTTTATCTTGGGATGAAAATTGTTGAAGATATCAAAATATACCGAGCCATAGAGCAAGCAAAAGAAAGATTAAATTTAGAGTGGGTGGTCATATATGTGTTTTCTCTGGATATATAGATAAAATCATGCTGGTGAAGGATAAAACTTACGGGGCGGAAAATCCTTCCGCTCCGGGCGGATGGGACGGTAAGAGATCATTAGCATAGCTTAAAGGGTTATTGGTTGGTTATATTTTATTATACACATCACATCTCATTGAGGTTTCCTATACCAAATTCACCTACAAAATTTGTGTTGTTTTTGAAATGCTTTATTTTTGCAGGTATGATAGGAGAACTGATACGTCACGTAAGATGAATACATTATTTTTCTGTCCTTTCTAGCTAAAGTTTGTTTTGCTATCAATGCTATATGTATAACATTTTGTTTGACATAATTATAACTAATTACCTGCAAGTATTGTTGGTTTTAATATACGTTCTGTGCTATTTTACCTCAGCGTAGTTTTATCCCTTATAATCTATTCTAATACAAAATGCGTTCCAAATGATGCTAGTAGCATGTCATTTCACAATAATACTCTAATACGTATGTATAATCATCTTGATGCTTCATGGATAATTCATACAAGGCCCTCGTTCTCAACTCCATCTACTAACGACATATCTATTGCTTATATATTTTCCCATATTAACCATTTGCACATACTAACAAGTCGGCTTTACATGAAAAAATAATTGTAAAATTGTAATGACCTGTACATGACTGCTCGTAGATTTGCACACTTAACTAAAACAATTATCGGCATTATTGAAACTATTAAAAAAAATATATAAATGTTTGCATTATAACAATGCAATGTTTGATGTAATGCAAATCTTAATGTGCAGCGTTGATAAATGAGCCAGGAGGAGAGGCAGAAATCCCTTGATGCACCACATCCCGCATTATTGGGATACGGGGAACTTTGAGATATAATGCTTGCTTGGAGAATGTAATGATTCAAATATTTTTCCTAGAAAAGTTTCATGCATACTTTTGATCTAACTAAATCATCAGCTATGAAATTAGTATCAAGAAAGTAGCGGAGCAGTTTACACAGCAAAACATTAGATAGCCCAATAATACAAGGCTGTTATACAATGTTATTATACCCTTTTCCCATTTATCATTGGGAAATACATTTTTGTACCTGACAAAGCCTTTACTATAAAACGCCATTTTTACTAGAGTGAACTCAGAGCTTATATTTAAAGAAAAACACCAAATAATAAACTGTGCACTTTTAGATTATATGCATTTCAACTGTATCATTGTACTTAACCACCACCACCAAGTGATATATAATATGAGGCAGACCCTCGAATTGTAATCAATCGCTGATGTTCTGTGATAGTTTCCTCCTTTCTAGCTGTAAGTATTTTATTATCAATACAAACTCGTTGTAGTTCCTACTATTCAATTAGTGCAATCCGATTTTTAATACCAAAATGACTTACCTAAATATTCGAATGTTTGGATGTGAATGAATCGTTGCCCGAGTTCGGAATGCCTATATAAATCTAAGTCAGTTATATATATGTAGAGTGTGTTGTCCTCCTTTACCACCAAAATAGATGCATTCATGTATTTTTCAAATCTATAGTCTATACTTATTTTAAAATACTTATTGTCCCTAACAAAAAACGGTTCCAAAATTCTTAACAAAGCAACAAATTTCTCCAACTTTGACAAGGAGAAAGAGAAAATGCAAATACATGCATAAAAACTAACGATCCCGTTTTAGTATTGTTTTTTGATGAGTCTATCCTCTATTTAGTTCAACATGATGAGCTTGCTCTTCCCTTTTCCCCTATCCGTTTCCAATTTAGGTTGTCTGTTAGATTTTCCTGTTTCGTTTTGTCCTCAGTCTGCTATAAAAGCAAAATATAGCTAAACTATTATGTAACACAATTTTATAATGTTCTTTGTAACGAAGTAAATAAAAATCAACTTTACTGTCAGGAAGCGGACTTATCTGTGTCGCCCTTAACCATTACATCTCAAAGGGAAACGGTGAAAATTCAAACGTTTTTGAAAGAAGAGGGTGCTACATTGAGTGTTCAGTACAAGAAATTGTGTTATCCTTTAGGTTGTAGATTTTTCTATGGATTTTATGGAAGCTGGAATCAGTATAATGATCAAGAAGCCACAGACAGAAATGCCGGGAGCGTTTTCCTTTGTGAAGCCCATGCGAGGCTCCATTTGGTTTGCTTCATTTGCCGCACTTGTTGTTGTAGCCATTGTTCTCCTTGTAGTGCAAGGGACACCTCATAGACATAGCAGTAGTAGTGCAAATAATGATGCTGCCACGGCAGACAGCAGCAACACCACATTCCCTAACACTCTTTGGTTCTCCATTGCCAGCGTTTTTCGACAAAGTACTCCATTCACACCACGGTAGGTGGACCAATTTATTTTAAAAACCTGTCACTACTAATACATCATTAAACCAAAACCCCTTATTCTTGCTGAGTACCTCTTAACAAAAAAGGCATTTTAAGACAAATAGTTTTAAATGGAGATGAAATAATAATTGCATTGTTCTAACAATGGCGCCAAGGTGCAAACCACCTACAACACATACATGACATGTACACACGCATTGTCACATGCAAAATACATTTTCCCTATCACCCTCATGAAATTACATCATTGCGTTATTTATTGTTATCTGGCGACGCAAGAGGTTCAGGAAAATTAAAACACTGGTAAATTGCTCCGTTACTCTATTGAAATTACTATACTATATCGTAAAACGGTATAAACTGAACTACAATTTACATCTTCAAAATAATCAGTATTTAGGTACAGAATTGAGTTTGTTGTCTGTTGTGCTTAAGAGCAAATGTAAAAGGAAAGAATTTCTTCCAAGAAACCAAGCATATCATGTACCTTGTATCTGATACCCCGGAATGAATCAGAACAGCTAAATGGGGCGAAGTGAGAAAACACAGTGAAAGTGCTAGTGGATATCTCACAATCATCAGAACTAAATAATGCTTTTTGATTCGACTCAAGGGAGTCAAGCCTCAGGTCCTCTCCCTCTGCCTCATTTATCTAACCCTTAATAGTAGACTCGATGAGAGCGTTCGAGTGGGCCTTTTAAGAAAAATGCAATTTTCCATGAAGTACCAGGGAAAAATATGTGAAAACTGTTTTCTTTTATTCTCAGCAAGCAAGTATGGCAATAAGCCCCCTCACTATCACTGCGGGTAAATTTGTTTTCTATTTGATGACTATTTGACTACTTCTACTTGAATATTTCTATATTTGAATATTTCTATTTGACTATTACAGAGAGAGAACGGGTAAATTTGAAAAAAAATCAGTAATAAAGAAGTGAAAGCGGGTGAATTTTCTGATATCTAATCACATTTTCATGTTAGGTGGTAGATTTCACAAAGCCGTTCCTCAACCTAGGTATTTCGATCATGTTCTACAAGCCCAAGAAAGCCAATTCCGGCGTTTTTGGCTTTATGAGTCCATTATCAACTAATACATGGTACTAAATATGAAACATTAGTTCGCAAAACAATCAAGTACATTTGGAAAGAAAAGAAAATTGATTGTTTCACAATGCCCCAAAAATGATCCTATTTGCTTATATGCTCTCTCTTCCATTCAACCAGGTACTGTGTTATTGTCGCATACATTGGTGTTAGCTTTGTGCTCTACATTGTGTCCAGATGTAATCCTACAGAATGGATCACGGAAACTGAAGGAATGCTCCATAATCAGTTTTCCTTCCCAAATGCTCTCTGGTTCTCATTCGCAGCTTTAGTCCAGCAAGGAAGCGACTTAACCCCAAGGTTTGACCGAAAACTCACTTTAAAGTACTCTGTTTGCTGTGTAGTAAGTGTGCGTGTTCCTTGCACGGAAGTAAAGCTGATGTAACATTGCGTAAAGCTAACATTCATTTTCACTCTCTCTTTTTTACTCCACACACGACACTGTGTAAATTGTGTATTTCAATAATAAAAACCTCTTGCATCGCTTGCCTTTTTGGACAATTATTTTCTACGCTAATTTCACTCAAAACTCAACAGACAAAAACACGACAAGAAAATACACGCTTTCACTTTCTTATTTTCATTGCTTTTTAGCTTCCAACTTACAAAGTGGTAAATTATTTTGTCTAGGATGAAATGAATTATTGCGTAAGATGAATATATATCTACTATACATTCTCGCAGTTTACGTTTTGGTGAACAATTTACAAATGCATTCATGCATATTCTACGCAGTATTTTAGTCATTTTATGTTGCGTAAAAGTAAATAAATGTTAGTTTTGTATTTGAATGCTAAAGAATCGTTTATGCAAACGTGAGGTTTGAGAGGAAATAAACACTTCACCTTTTCTGCAAACAGAGTTTCTTATGTTTACTCAAGTGATATAACTGCTAAAATGATGTACCGCTTAAATCAGCCAGTTTGGTACTTTACATTATCTAGTTTTGAGAAAATGTCCTACACGAGTCACACACACACACAAAGTTAACTTTTCTTTGTAAATGCTCAAGATGATCACGGTGATGCGCTACTAATGTCCCGTAATTAAGTGGCATACAGCATACCAACAAACAATTATTTATTACATGTTGAAACTAATTAACAACTTCCTTGTTCAATGTTTACTGATGAATAAATATGCGAATTTAGGGTCTTACTTAACTGTTTTCTACCTCATAGTATGAAAATAAAGTACATATTAGTAAACCACTTTTTTCCTTGAAAACTCACACTCAAGCTATTCACGATGATTATAGACATACTAATAGTTTTATTTTTACATCCTCCCCCACCACAGGTCTTTTGCTGGGAGATTAGTCGGGAGTGTGTGGTGGTTTTTCACTTTGATATTAATTTCATCGTACACAGCAAACTTTGCTGCTGTGAGAACTGTCAACCGGATGGTGCTGCCAATTAAGTCTGCGAAGGATCTAAGCGAGCAGTCGGAAATTCAGTATGGGACATTACTTGGTGGATCCACATACGAATTCTTCAGGGTTAGACCCACATTCTGTATGTTTGCATGTTGCATTGGATGGAATTGTTTTCCTACGTTTTTACTTTTTACCGTTACCTCGAATTGGCCTTTTAAAAGTTTCCTCGTTAAAAATAGATTTTCTAAAAGTAAAATTAATAAGATCTATAAAAACTTTGAAGGAAACAACACTTCTTGAGAAAGACTATACAGATGTATGCTTACATATAGTATACCTACTTAAAGATGATGATGTTGAACATACTTTAATATTTTTTACAACAGAGATCTGAAGTGCCTGTGTATAAACGGATGTTTGAGTTCATGAGTGGCCCTAATCAACTGAATGTAAGAAGCTATGCTGATGGAATCAAATTAGTTCGAGAGAAGAAAGGTAACACTTTTCTTCTTGTTAATAAGCTAAATTAATTACCTTACTAATAAGCCATGCAGAAGACTTAAGTAATAATTTTTCATGCAAATAACGTAAGTAACTTTTTAATTAGTTTGTATGTAACCGTCTTAATTATCACACATCTTAATTTTAAAAAGGTAAATATGCACTTCTGATTGAATCTCCGAAAAACGATTACACCAATCAGCGTAAGCCTTGTGACACAATGAAAGTGGGACCTAACTTGGATTCTAAGGGCTTCGGAATAGGAACTCCATTGGGATCACCTTTGAAGTAATAAAGTGTATAAATATTTGATAGAATTAGTTTAGATTTTTTTAGTTAGTTGATCATTCACAATCATACGCTTTTTTATACAACAAAATGTTTATCTTCTGCATAATCCTTGTATATATGAATTCATTCAGGCATCAAATTAACTTGGAAGTTTTGAGACTTAAAGAAAATGGGATTTTAAGCAAACTCGAGAGCAAATGGTGGTTTGAAAGGTCGGAATGTGATGTTACTAATAAGGTGAGAGACTTCCCTTAAGCTTTCCCACTATCACACATTTGTTTTGAATTTTTAAGAAAGTATAGCGCAAGCTTGTGATCTTCATTGTTTGCCTTCTACCTTGTAGCAAAAAAGAGATAAAGTGATATGAGAAAATGGTGATCTACTTTGCAAAATTTCATTTTCCTTGTATTTTCGTTCACAGCAAGAAACAGCTACAGGAGATGAAGAGCTATCACTAGGAAGTCTTGCTGGGATATTCTACATCCTCATCATCGGTCTAGTATTATCAATGATAGTGTCCTTCTTAGAATTCTGCTATAATTCCAAAAAAGAAGCTCAAAAATCAAAGGTATGTATGGTACAACTTTTCGTCACACTAATGAGACTAATATATTTCGTGTAAATATATTCATTTTAATCTACTTACTGATCGATAAAATTGCTTTGACTTTGATAAAGACTTTGCATCATAAACTATGATTCATGCTCATTTTAGCTGACTTTAACTGAAGCAATGAAAAGAAAGGCAAAGAATACCATAACAGGTCCTCTTCCAACAGGTAACGGAAATGACCCAGTTACTTGTATAACTTAAAACTAAAGTTTCTTTGAAGAGATTTGAAGAATGTCAAAGGTGGTATTATCCTACAACTAGTCAGAACAAATGGACGTATGTAATTGGATGTTTTATGCATGATGTAATTTATGTGTACTTTGCAGAACCCGAATAATGAATAAAGACAAACTAATTGCATGAAGTAACAATTTTTACTGCATTCAAATACATCAATTTTCCATTTTATCATGTATTATTTCTAAACTAAAATGTCAGGATGAGTCAGATAAAATTGATTCTAACATCATATCATTTTCTGTCAATGGACACATTAAATATTCTCTGTCACATGGATGGTGTGAAGAGTTAAATTTACTTTCCATTCCGAACACAATTGCTTTCTGGAAGACGTCCATTATTGGTGATTTGTTCAATTGACCCTGATTTTTTCTCGTTTCATCTTCTACTAACGTCAAATAGCTATGTGAAGCCCCAACAAATTGAAGAACATATAATGCATCATTTTCAAAAGCATAATATTTTTTATAATGGCTTTAGATTTTGCCCGTAGAAAATTAAGATTCTGTTGTACTTTATAGTTGTAATTAGTTCCTGATCCGCCAACGATATATTTTCCGAGTTGGTTTTGTCATGTCCAAGAAAGCACAAAGCTTTCAGAAAGCAATCAGTAGTATCCATTCGCCTGACGCCCTGCAATCACACACGATCAAGAAATTTCAAGTAAACTGTTGTAAAACCGTTAATTAGTTTATACTTCAAATGTTGAATATTTACCAATAACAGTCGGTACATTGCTTGAAGCTCTTTACTTTCCACGCTACTATTATAATTGTTCACCTTGTGCCCCTGTATTGTCTGCTGCTGGGGCATTGTAAGATTAGTCCGTTCTCGCACAATATATTCAGAAAGACTTCGCTTCCCCAAGTTTCGCACAAAAAGGTCATTTAAATGGTACGGAATCGGTAAAATGCCTGTTACAGATGCCAGTCTGATAGCTAGTACCTAATAATGGACGATAAGGCACATCACAGTTTAACTTAATAACCAATAAAGTGTACGGTTAAACTATTGAGCCAGTAGCCAGTGTACCACCTACTTACTTACCTTAACCACCATCAGTCCGAAAATCACAGATTCCACTGGACTGGGTTTATAATACCAACCTGTAGTGAGAAATGGAAACACTCCAAAAGGTAACGCGCTTTCTGCGATATTTCTCACATTGAGCACATTGAATAAGGCAAAAAATACGAATAAGAAGCTGCTGAAATTCATTTTTCTTGTCACAACAAATTTAAGCACAAAGTATTAGCAAGGTCTTGTAGTCTTGTACCATTGACTTGATGACTTTATGACTATGACTGAGTCGTGACAAAAATTGTTGCTTTTATAAAATAATGAGATGCGGATATGCGAAATTTTTTTGCCAAGTTGGAATACTGAAGATACCACTTCATTTTGTCAAATTCTTAGTTTCCCCATTAAACTGCAAGACTGATGCGTAGCTGCTGTTGTGAAACTGTAACAAAAAAGTATATGCGGACCCAGCCGGTAAGTAACGGTATTTGTGTTTTATAGGTTGTTAAAAACTTTTGGCAATGCAGTGCCAAACGAAATATCAGCTTGAAGTAAACATTGCATAATCTTTTATTTATCGAGACAAATGTGTGAAGATACAAATTGTAAAAGTGAGAACAGATTTTAGATGATTCGGCACATTTACTTAAATGTTGCCATAATTTATTGGTGTGGTTTTAGAAAACACGCTTTTTAATTAAAGAATAAAAGGGTTTTGGAGCGAGCGTCAGACCAGGAACGCAATCGGTAGCAGAAGGTGCCTGGCCAGGAACCATTTCAAGTTTATAGTTTTGAAGAACCCGAACAAAATAAGTAAACAAGGTTGCCCTCGCCAGTACTTCTCCCATGCAAATCCGTTTCCCTAAAATTGTTGAGAAGCAAAAGCATCACATTCGTTTCGTACTCTTTGCCGATCAGCGTCACATAATATACAACCAAGAAAGCACTTATTGGGGCATTGTAAGACATACCTTGACCAAATGGAAATATTTTCTCAGTGTTTATTATTTCATTCTTCTCATTTAGAAATCGATCAGGACGAAACTCGGCAGGATTTTCCCAGATATCTGGGTTCATGTGGGCGGAGTAGAGATTGAGAATAGTAAATGTGCCCTGAAACAAAAATCGTAAAATGTACACTGTACATTATGTTAACTTTTTTCAAATTTCCTAGTTTCAAAAAACACCAAATACCTGTGGTATTTTGTATGAACCTATTGTCTGGTCGCTAATTGGTGATCGTACAACCATTGGAGCCACTGATGAAATTCGTTGGATTTCCAATAAGACTGCTTCCGTGTATGGCATTCTAAACATTGCAAAATGCACGTGCGAAAAATCGAATAATGGAGTCGATTGTTGTATAGATATAAGTTACATACATTTAATGGGATGAATAATTTAGGAACTTAGTTCTTGAAACTAAATAATATCAACTTACTTATTCTTCATTATAACTGTTGGAAAGGAGACTCCCACTTCAGCGTCGATTTCCTGTCGCACCTTTTCTTGAATTTCAGGATGCAATATCATAAACATCATTGCAAACTCTAATGTATTTGAAGTCGTTTCAGACCCGGCGACAAAAAGATCGAGCGCAACAGTGACAAATTGTTCATCTAAACATTAATTATTTATAAAATGTTTAAAATATACATTAACAATTATGTACATGCTATATACTTCAAATTGCTTTTAGTACCAGTGAATACACTTTTTCTAGATTTATCGTTTTCATTTTTATCGATTTCATTTAAAAATACATCTATGAAATCACGTTGATCCTCTTTGTATTCTCCCATTGCTCTACGTTCATTCAATATATCCTTTAAAATGAACAATTTATTAAACAAAATGCACCATTATTCGATTTAACTAATATATCTTTACAGAGTGGGTGCATTTACAAACCTGAAACTGTTTCTGCATATCAGCTATCAGCTTTCTCCGTGCTTCACCCACACCTGTCAAATTTCTTAATACACTCCGAAGAAATGGATACGCCATTAGTATATTGCCTGTGGCATTAAGAAAACGAGTATTATCATAGATGTGCTTGACAAGCTTCTGCAACTGGACATCGTCATGTGTAAATCTTGTTCCAGCCATCATGCTCCATAGAATATTTAGTACAGAAACTGTAAAAAACTGGCTCATGCACACTTTTGAATCGCCTTCATTTGAAAGTTTATCATCAAGTCTTTGCATCAGCTCATTTAGCTCTTCTTGCATGACTGCATCTTGACCTTTTTGCTTCCCAAAACCGAAATCCCTTAGAGTCCTGATAGAAAACCTACGCACATCTCGCCATGGTTCACCGTTCCCCCAAAGGATACCTAATAAAGGAATTGTAATCTTTTTTTTACAAAATTACTAGTTTGAATAATGCATGTAACAATGCGTTATAAAAACTGATTTTGCGAATTTCAAGAAACCCCAAAACAAAGTTGCTTCATACCCAATTGCTTTCCAAAGGATCTTTCCATCATCCACTCATCGGTTGGTCGATTTAACCATAGATCAGAAGCAAATATTTGTTTCATAGTCATATAGTCATCAACAACGACTGTATAATGGAAAAATTATACTGGAGTAAGTTTAGTCAGTATATATGCCTGCATATTTTGTGAATTTTTGAGTTTTAAAACATTGAGTTTAAACGATGGGTGCGGGTGGAGTTGTAATTTTAAGCAGCAGCGTGTTTTCTCTATTATAGGTATCTGCATGTAGCTGTGTTTTTACGTTTTGTAATTTTATAAAGGCTTATGAGATTATGAGATGAAACCCAGGTAAACTTACATGCATACAAATAAAATTATTAAACCCCCGAGAAAAATTAAAAATATGAAAAAAATTGAATTATTTTATTTTTAATTACTCTGCCTCTTCATCCCATATTGTAACGTCGCCATTTGTCCAAACTCCTTGCTAATCAATTGCAACATTTTATGTGGCGCTGGTTCCTTTTTCTTATATTTTGCCATTTGGATTATGTTCCCGAGAAATGGCAATCTTAAGGGACCTGTATTATAAAAAAAACGTATTTAAGTTTTGTTTAAGTTTACAAAAAATTGATGTTGTCAGAGATTGTAGGAGACGCTATTCTAAACTTAAACATTAAAAAATACTAACAATAAGTTAAAACTCAAAATTAAGACTTCATTGCTTTAAAAAATTTATTTTCATTTGTGTTAAAAATTAAAATAGCACCCAGATTTCAGGGTTTCACCAATTTAATTTGTTTACTTCTACCTTTATTTCATAGTTTGTATATTTGATGGATATTAGGAAATGCATAGAAAAAGTCATTATTACCTGGCGGAAGGTTCTTCCCTTCCCAAAACAAGTCATACAGGAACCAAAGACCAGTAACGAGAACGATAAGTGTCAACATCATGTTTGCAAAGGTTTCTGATTTCAAACGCTTGACTGTAAAATCACTTTGGAACCGATACTTCCGATTTGTTGATGACTTTCGTGATGTCGTTGTGATACAAATCCGTGTTGGCTAATAATTCTGTAACTTTATTCAACTGTTTTTTATTTTGCATTGTCAGCCGTCAAAATAGTATATTTGTCGTAACACGCTATTTACCACAACTTAATTTATATGATTCTCAAGTTAGATAGTGTCGAACATTCGACCAATTAAATTTTGTGCAGCACAGCACACGTATAACATGTAGCCAATCCTAGTTATATATTTTTCGTTATCGTAAAAATTTGTTTTTGATCCCAACTGTTATCAAAACCATTGAGTTCAAATACCTCGACAAAAACATTATGTTCCTAAATATATAACAAGCAAGACTAGTTAGTTCCAAAGTTCATTTTCTGTTTTCATCTTGATAAACTGATAAACTTAAAGCGAAGGACCAATGAGAATGCTGCAGGAGAAGGCATAGTTCTAAGTATATTATATGACGGTTCTGTTATTTATCTATTATGATTTGCTTAATTCGATTAGTGGACCTATAATACGTAAATGCAATAAACAATCAATGAGTAAAGAATATAAAATATAAATCAATCTCATAAAAATTGTGGACCTCCACGGATCAAATAAACCTTTTCATAGTCAAAATAAACATATCATTTATTCTATTTAGTTTCTAAAATAATCTTTAAATCGTATCAAACATGGGAAAATCATTATATTGACAAATTTGAGAGGTATTTACAACGAATTGGCGGAAATGAACTGACGGATAGGTTGGAATTCTGTCGTCTTCAAGGGACGTCTCAATAAAGATGCTTAAAGATGGCCGTTCAGTCTTGTATTTATCAGTCAATAATTTCTTCAATTTTTTACACACGTTCTTGAGAGTAGGTTCAATAACAGCGTAAAAAACAGTTAAAAGTTTGCAACTGTTAAACAATGAAAATACAACCTCAGAGTCTAATGCAGTGTCATTGGGTGAAGACCAAAGTAAAAGTCGCTGTAATTTAGGACAGTTCTGTAGGGATATCATAAGTTGAGAGACTGATCCCATGTAATTTTGCTCAACCCTACAAAATTAAAACAATAATAATGGTACTCTAGGTTTCTTGAGCAAAGCATTTATAGAAAATATTCATGAGCAAAGAAAGTGTATTTTATACTGTTTATACCTCAAATCTTTCAAAGAGGGACAAAGACGAACCGCTGCACTTAGATCAGGTAAATAACAACATCTACCGGATGGCCCAAGATTTGATAAACGTATCACTTCCAAATCTGCTACCTTCGCAATCTAGAGAAAAATAATACATTCATTTTACAACAATATTCTTGGAAATTTGATAATCAACAAACACCTTTAAATGTTTTACTTTTTATTCCTTAATACCTCAACTATAAACTTTCCATGCTTAATTGGAATTCCATCTAAAGATAGCTTTCTCAAGAATTTCCAACGTGAAATGTAAAATAAACTATCTATTAGCAGACGACCAGCATGACAAGATCTGTATAAATTTAATATAAAATCTGTATTAAAATGAAATTATAAAATTATGCTTACGAATAGATAAACGTCAATGGACAAACAGCATACGAATAAATTCGATATGTGCTTGAAAATTAATTTAAATGTTTACTTGCTAGAATAACCAATCTCAATTTCTTCCACAAACGAGCATCTGTGAGTTAAAAGCTGCAAGCCACTAATTCCAGAACTGTTTGGCTTGATAGACAAGCCTATTCTCCTTTTCTTGAAACCCATAGTATGGCTAACTTGCATTTCTGATTGACTGAGAGAATTTTCACTACTTGGAATGCAGTCATTAAACTCTGACAGTATCCTTGAATCTTTGATTTCTAAAAAAATACAAATATATATTTTATAAAATGTTATGTTCCTGCATTTTATTGCTTAAATACTGTAAATAATTAACAGTTCCAACAAAATGGTACATGCACATTTTCTTACCTACTAAAGTCTCAACTGGTACAGAAATTTTCTTTAACATTGTCATTTCGGCTAGAGCAGCGCAATAGTCAGGATATGCAACTCCTTCATTTTTCGAAATATTAACTTCTTTTAAGCGTGGGTGATTTAAAGCAATCTTCCTCCAATCCTAAAATTAATTTAATATAACAGGCTACTTTATGAAACTCTAAAATTCAAGGTTAGGAGAGTCCAGCGAGTCGCGTAGTAGAGAGCTTACCAGTTTAAAGTTAAATGCTTTATAACATAGGGATTCAAGGTTTAGCGCACCGTCGAAAGTTCCATTTAAATTGACTATTCGAGGCATTCCATGTGAAATCTGAAGCGATTTACACTGAAATATGAAGTAATACAGCATATTGTAAAAATTTCGTATTTCTTACATCCATCGGTCAATTAAAACAAATTTTCAAAATATATTTTAATTTTAAAATAATAATAATTTTACCGTGGGAAATGGTCTGGGAACATTTAAACGTAAAGTTTCATTCATGAGAGGCAGGGAGAATCGCTCAATTCGGCTTAGATCCAATTCTGGCCAAATCCTGTCTTCTAAAGTAATTCCTCGACGTACTGTATTTAAGGAGTCAATATTTTTAAAACACATATTATAGTTACGCGTTTGTCGTAATAATACTAAAGGATTTATGTTGTCTCCACTTTACCGGACAAAGATGGCTTATTAATCAATGGATCATCCAGCCAGAGTACTTTCGGGGCAATGCGATTTCTCTCAAAGTTTTTCAACAATTTGAGTATTAGTCTTGGAATATGAATCCGTGGAGGTTCTTTTATATCGACAACAAGGCATTCCAGATTTGGTAAATTGATGTCATCTGTTTCAAACACCTCTTGGAAAAAATTTGACGAAAACTTCCTTTCTTGTGATGTTTTCGGCCAGCTTAGAATATACAATTGTTCCAGGTTTTGGCACAATGAGATCAAGTATACAAATGACGTAAATGAGCAAACAATCAAATCTGTCGGTGCAACATTAATTGCAAGGGGAACGTGTAGAAGTAATTTTGTTAAAAGCAGGAACTTTGACTTTAAATCCAGCAATTCCCTAAATCGAACTGGAGATACTGAACCTTTCTTTCGAATTGATTCTTCTAAGCCACTATCCCACGACCACGAGAGACTTTGCACAGAATTAAGCGCCCCCAAAATTTCTTTTAAATGAACCCATGTAATTCTTGCGCCTGCAGCTAGTAGTTCCTGAAATTCATACGAACCATTAGTTTTAATCAACTATTTCAAAATTTATCAATATAAGATTATATATTGGACCAAATACTGAAGTAATTATAAATTTTACCAACCGTCAGATTAGGCATTTGAACAATGACATCTCGGAAAGTACCAGAGGGTACCCAATATAAATCAATGATATGCAGTTTAGTGACAAAATCACAGCGGATTCGTTGTTTAAGGTATCTGACAAGGGTGTCACGAGAGATTTTCAAACACCAAGTTAGTTTGATTGTCTCACATAAGCTTCTATCCTGAAGCAAGTCATTGAATTTCCTATCACAAGAAATAAAAATACGAATTGAAGAACTCGAAAGGTATGAGACTATGAAAAAATACGAAGCACATCCCAATCACAAGAGAATGTTCCATTCAAAAATATTATAATTAACAATTACCTGCAAGTTGCTGCTAGACTAACTAAATCATTATGATCGAAATTTCTTCCATGCAAAAATTTGATAATATGCAGCAAAGTTTCATCTCCAAATCCCAAAATATGATGATGCGATGAATTAAATTCCGGAGTGGATTCAACCGGCACTTCTCCATGTACCTTGTTAGTACTCATCAAAGGGACGGTGCCAGCGTCAGAATCCGACTGCTGCATGATGCCCGAAAAATAGCTAGAACACCTTAACTAAGCCAATTACTCTACTTTAAAATTAAATCTCTTAACATCGAAAACCTAAACCAGTCACAATGTGTTTCAAAACACCATGTTAAAAATGAAAATCATACCGCAACAAAATTACTAATTTTATGTTAAATGCGGCAAAGTAGCAGGTTAAAATTAACTACAAATGAAAGACTGAGATGTTTAAATGTTCTGGTATTTTGGTAAAAATTATACAAATAACAGCACTTGAATTAAATTTGGAGGATAAAAGTGCATGAATCAAATGTGAAATAGTGAATGCGAGTGAATCAAAGTAAACAGTAAACACCGACCATATGTAGCTGTCATATGCGAAAGTAAAGAACAGATCCACTTCACTTCTATCCATGTATTTTGGATTTTGGTGTAGTTCTTCTGTCGTGCAGTAATGTAGTCTAATCTTTGTTGCAGTTTGTAGCGTCAGGTTGCAGTCATAGATAGTGGAACACGGAGTTAACTAAACTAAGTGGAACACTAAATTTTTAGAGTTAGTGATAGAGTTCAATTAGCATTTACCTACCTTCGACTGTAAAATTTCATTAAATTGTTATTTTCATCGATGAGATATGAATTTATGCAGGAGTATTTTGTGTTATTTTATGTGACTACCAAAGAATTTAAGGAAATGAACTATAACGAGTGTATAAAGAGAATGATTGACATTTTAACAATATTAAATTTTATTACAGCAATTTAATTATCTTGTTTCGTCAAAATTAATTTTCAGGTAGTTCAATCAAACGAATTTTAAAATTTAATTAATTAATACAGCATGTATTAACATCAACAACATTTTATAACAATTTACTGCAAAATGCAATAATTTAATACCAACATAAGGTTAAAACAGAATCAACATGTTCTTTAACAACTGGGAACTGAGCAGTAAAATTGCTAATTATTTCAGTTCACATTGATAACAATGTATACTAGCAAGCTAGCACGATTATCGTTCTTTAGCTCAACTCCCAAAATTAGCAAATATATAATCCGGTATCCCTGCATTAATTACTGCTTAAGAAAAACCAACGATAGTATATGTCATTTACAGATTTATACTTTGATTTTTAGTCCGGTATAACATACAACAACTCCTTATTCAATATTAATTACTACTTTAATTTAAATAATTGGCATTGTGTGTTTAATTGTGTTACAATTATTTTGATATAACGCTCCCCTGCAAAGCAATAGAAATATATTATGCACTTATAACATATATTCGTTGCTGAGTATGTTTTGTAAATTTACATGAAAACTTGAAATTGACACATTGCATTGTTACTTGATCTTAATGTAAAAAATACCTCTAAATTTAGGTACAAAAAATCAAAGATTTCATTTCCTATTTTACACAGAGCATTAGTAATAATTAATTAAAACGGGATGTGGTTGAGATGTGTGATGTGGCACAAAATAATTAAAATGATTCACGTTTTAAAAGCAAACAATTAAGAAACAGGTCTAGAAGGTTTACTAATCAACCAATCAACTGCTCTTTGCAAATCTTTATCACATGACTGTAAAGCCTTTATAGCTTCACTTTTGGTAAACCCCATTTGGGTAATAATATCAACTTTATCAGATACACACATTTCCGGCTGCGTTTCTAAACTATCTTCAGTATCATCAGAAACTCCCCGTCTATCCTTTGATTTCTTCTTTACAATGTGGTTCTTTCCCTTCCTAGTGCTTTTCACTTCTATCCAATCGCTACGAGGTAACAAGTTTGAACCATCCTCTTCAACAACGGTAATAGTTTCTTCTTGATCCGTACACGAATGGTCTGACGACGTCGATGATACAGAATGACAGCTTTCTCTTTGAGAATTCATTCCAAGTTCATCGAAATAATTATTTTCAGCAGGTTCTGGTGGTCTTGAAATGATCTTTTGTCTTGTAGGAGATGCATTCGGATTTGGACCTAAATGTAGAGTTTTTAACATCCGTGGAGGGAGCTCATAAGTATTTCTTTTATATGAAGGCTTTCCATTTGTAGCAAATTTGTGTGGTGACGAGGGAAAAGAAGCTTTATTTTCAGGGGACGGAAAAGTTGTTTCATACGAAATTGGAGCAAAACCTGGCGGCCCTCGCATCAAAGGGGAAATAAATCTTTGAGGTGAAATACAGGGTGAATCATCCATACCAATGGCTTCATTACCAGTTTCGAAAGAGTTGGGCTTTGTATTTCCCCGGCCAGTCCCGATCACAAGTTTTGTGTCGAAAAGTACCTGTGACGGTATGGTTGGGATCGGTAGTGGCATTTGTCGCGGTTCTATCAAATTAATATCCGATAAATCTTTGGATTCAACATGCTTTGGTTTACCAATTGCTCCCAATGGCTCAATAGAACTGGAACTTTGTCTTAGCGAATTCAAATCGAAAGGACTAGAATATACATTCATCAATGGTTTGGCAGATGCACTACTTGTCTTACGTAGAATTGTAGCTGGATGTATAATATTGCTCATTTCATTTTGAAGGCCAACTTGCTCAACATGAGAGTTTAAAAGTCCAGACATCTTCTGTGGCATTTGACTGACACTCGAAGCCTGCCTTAGTAAGTCACGACTAAGAGACCTTTCTGGAGATTCAATTGAATTGTGGTTTTCTTGGTTAATATCTGGTAAAGGGGACGGGCTAGAGCTGTACAAAGGTTTTGGATCCGAGCAAAATGCACTAAATAAGTCTGTTTTTGGTTCTTTCGTTAAAGTTGCTCGGTTCCAAGGATTTTCGCTTTCTTCATCTTCGACTTTTGAGGAGATGCTCAAATTTTTCATTTGTAAAACGTTGGAGTTGTTAGAAGAAATGTGCCCGGATGAGATTCTCTCGTTCCGTAAGACAGTTTGACTTTTGCTCAAACCTGAACCGCTCAAGCCGGTTGACATTACTCTTGCAGTGACTTCAGGCTCACCAACTTGAAGTATGGGAGTTTTTCGGCGTGACGGGCTTTGATAACCAGGCGTTGAATCCTACAATAAGCATGACTCATGATGATTTGAAATTGAAGAAAATGATATTTACAAGCTGACCATATAATGTCATTACATACCTCGATCTTTACATCTTCCTGTGCGGAATATCCAAGTAATGAATTGTGAGTTTGACATTCTGTTGCAAATTTATGCCATATCTCTCTGTGTTCACAACAAAACATTTTAAAAATATAATAATTTAAATGAAATTAAGCATAACAAATCACAAATCACATTTTCTTGCTTAATAAAATCAACTGAACCTACCTGCAATCTCCGTGCTGTAAGAGACTACACAAATTACCAAAAACCATCACTAAACTTTTGGCAGAACCAATCGAAGCATTAACCAACCATTTGTTCGAAAAAAATCCTTTATGCAGGTCTGCCGGTAAGTTGTGCTTGCCCTTTTCATTAAAATTATGGCTTCTAACTGTTGATATTATCACAACTCTGTATCTTTTGCCTGTGCGGATATAAGAATCAAACAATTGCAATTTTACAATTTCACGTACATACATACTTTCAAACAACTAAATACAATAAGATGCGATATAATATCCTTCATCCTTACCCCTCCGGACAAATATTTTTAAAAAATAATTGAAGATTTAAAAAATGCATACTTATCATGTTGGAGGCCAAATCCACATTAATCCATTGTAGTCCTTTGAGTTGAAGCTGCACGCGCAGGCCCATTATGTGGTTAATGTAAGGTGTGATAACAATTAAATTGTCTTTCTCCTGAGGTTTGCCCCAAATCCCAGGCCAAGTTCGGAGAAGTTCTTCGATAAAATCTACCACACCACGTATCTAAATGAACATACAAATAGATTGATAGATATAAAATATTGAAGCCTTTGAAAAGTAAGTTTAGCAAAAATTAGTTTTATAAGCTCAATAATAACATGTATTTACCTCATCCATGTTATAGTAGCCTCCGCCATTATCTGCTTGGAGCTCTTTACTGGTAGAAATATGATGAAATCCTAACGGATAATGTCTTGGATGGCATGGTTGATTCGATGCTAGTCGTAGTTGATCGTGGTAAAATGTTCCGCTAATAAACTTGAAACAAGACCAAAAACAGCAAATAATTTTTATATAACAGCATATTGATTTCTTTGTCCATAATATTTATACAAACAGATAAATTGTATTAAAAACGGGGATATAGGAACGATTCATATAGTACCTTTAAAATCACTTCGTGATTTGAATAATTTTCAACCAAATTGACGACAAAAGGGTGTCTAAAAGGATACATATTCCTGAGTCTTTCAAGAAGTGATATAGGGGAAACTCTTGTCAGAGAACTAAATATTTGAGATTGAGTAATAACTACATCTCCGGCTATGATAATTTTTGTAGATTTTCCAGCTAAAAGAATCGGCTCGATGCTTTCCGCTTCAAGACATTGAGCAGATTCGTCAATCATAATATGTGAAAAAGTATCTGAAAAACAATAAAATCGAGTACAAAAATCAACGTTAAAGTTTATTGGTCTTTTAGAAAACGGAATTATGCTATGATCAATTCCACTACCATTGTCGAGTCCTAAACGCAGCAAAGTTGAACAAGTCGATACAGTTGCAATTATAATTCTATGTGATAAGACTTCATCCTTGGAGGGATTACGAAAGGTGCTTCCGTCAAAATTAAACAGGCAGTACTGTCAAGAAAAAAGGTTAATAATATAAAAGGAAAGATTGTTACATCCTGAAAATAGTCTTGAAGGCAGAAAGAAGTAGTTTGAATTTGGAAAGTTGGTATATATTACATGCTTAACTGCGCCGCATACGCTATCAACAAAGCGGTCAATATCATACACTCTTAAAGGTTTCGACCGTTGCACGGATAATTCGTCATTGACGAGCCACTTGTGCAGGTAATCCGTAATATATCTGCAACATTTATAAACGAAGCAATCAGTTTTGTTTAAAATTTTTTAAATTGTTCTGCGAGTAAAATAACAAGAAGTACATACGCATCAGCTGAAACATCCGTACGACTGCAAATTAGAATTCTGGGAGATGGAACTCCAGGTTGTGAACGTAAAAGACCTCGTATACAATGCGCCAATAAATAAGATTTTCCCGTTGATACTCCACCTATGTTGAAGCAGAGTTTGAATTGAAAGAAGTACAACTTTCTACAAAATGTAACATCTAATTATAAATTATTATTAACCTGTGATGAGAACTGGTGGGACGAAGACATCTGCGTCAACCGTCATCTTTCCATTAATAATATTGTAAACACTTTGTTGCTTACTATTTAAAAATAGCTCTTCTTCATTAAGAACCCTACACAGTAATTTAATGTCATATAATTAGTTTGTCATCTTTGGTGCTTATATTGATATGAAAAAATAATTATATATTATGAAACCTGATCATTGAACTGATTTTTTACGTACGTAGTTGAGGTATGAGCTCTTAAAACCGGTAACTTGGTATTATCAAAGTTAGGAAATAATAGCCTTAAATGATGGTTGGATAAAACATCTACACCAAATTTCATTTCTTCAATGGTATATGGGTCCAATACAAACTGAACATGAAACTGTCGAGTTGAATCTGGTAATAGAAGTAATTCGTCGACAGCAACTTTGCCGATGGCTATAAATATTGCTGATTTTGACTTTTCAACTATTTTGCACAAATATCGAGGAGTTGTCTTTCTAAACGACACAGTAATCATATCTGTAGATGCATATATTAAAACACTGGTACAACAAGTTGTAATTAAGCTGTCTAATTTGGGGTCCAACGAAACTTCACTGAAAAACACAAATTTAATCGTGATCAGATACAGATATATGAGATTTCACAATACTGTAGGATCAATTAATAAAGTTAACATGTTAATGCTACAAAAAATTACCTTAACATTTCTAATTTTCCGTAAAGTTCCCCAGCACATTCATATTTGTAAATACATTCCGAGCTAGGATTGTAATTTTGGGATAAAGTAACATCTACAAATGTTTTGAGTTGCTTCACAGCTTTCTGCCTGGCACCCTGCTCTACGTCAAGAAAATCATCTGAACCAACAAAATATATCGTTTTAAAATACTGTTTAAACTTCAGCTACTAGTTTATCAGATTATCAAAATAAAAATAAAAAATAAAAAAATTTAATTTGGTGAAACACTTACTCCACCATTGACGATAATTTTCTTTTGACAGAGGAACGTCTTCGAAAAATAAGTTGTCCTCTTTCGAACCATCACTGTCATAAGATCCCGACGGCACGACATTATTTAATTGAACATTTTGACCCGATTCGGAATCAATAATAGAAATATTTTTAAAACCAACAGCCTTAAACGGTAGTTCACACACTCTATCGTTTGTGCCAGTGTCAGAGGAGTTTGAAACACAAGTGAGAAAATTTGTCTGCTCCGACCCAAAATTCTTACTTTCACTTTCTTCAACTAACGGCGGGGGTGGTGGAGTGGCCCAAGGTGATTTAACAACCACATTACTCTCTAAATGGTTGCCAATTGGCTCTATTTTCGGAAATATCTCAACAGATATGTGTTTAACAACTTTCGGGTCTTTCTTAAAATCAAAAACGATTGACTGCCTATATAATCCCGGTTCAGGGAATGCGTCACCAGATTCGAAACTAACGTCGACCTTATAATAGCACCAATCAGGCCATCCAGCGTTGAAACGTAAAAAAAGTGGTGGTTGAATAAAAGTGTTGAGTACTTGCAGCTTCTGTTAGAGAAGATATCAAATTGATAACATAACGGTTTCTGACTATAAACTCTTGTGACTGGCTCTCCCAAAATATTACATCTTACCGTTTGAACCTTGTTATTCGGATGTAACTCGATCAAACCAATGGACTCTTTTTTCTTGTTGTAATACAATGCATTAGTAATAGAAAAAATCTCACGATGGCTATCATGAAGAATAGAAACCGTTCCCAAAGGTTGTTTTGAACATACCAGAAAAGACCATGTGCATTGCATGGTGTTGAAGCCATCGACTCGCCGCTGATACTTTAATGGTGTTCCTATCCTAATAAAGCCAAAAACATTAAATATATTGTGAATGAATAAAATACAATTTAAAAAAATTCTGACGATGATAACAATAAAAATAATTACTTGATTTTAACATGAGGGATTTCATCTACTAAAATTTCTTGAATATCCGTTGCTTCCTTAATCTTCTTTCCAAGATCCAGTAAATAATGAATACAAAGGGGTGGAATCAACAAACTTCGATATAAATTAGGAATTGGGCGTTTTTTCCCAATGCGGTTAGCGTATTCTTCCGCCATGTCATCCGAACCACTGCTCTTTTTATCAATATCTACCCTTAACTTCCACTCTTTAAGTTCGTCAATCGAGTGTGCAAATAAACATTCTTCCCCATAAATACATGAGCTGCCTCCTGATGATGCCCTAGGGCACATAGAAAACGTCGTATGGCGAGGTGGTGGAGCCCGAAATCTGATGGGAATTAACAAACAAAACAAGGGAATTTGTCATTAACATTAATCAAAAGTTAAGATTCTTATTTATTGTGTGTAACGACTCAAAATATTATTATTTATCCAACTGACAATAGTGACAACATATTACAGCATATTATCATTCAGTCCATCACATCACAACATTCACAATAACAAAAGAACAAAAACAAACATTATTTACAGAAATTCTGAAATCTGAACTTCCAAGAAAAGAGTTAATACAGTTTATACATACCTCCATTTATTACCCTCTTCCATATTCGATAACTGTTTACTCAATACAGCATCTGCGTTCAAGCCCAACGCATCCTCAATCCCACTAAAAATGTCTGTGTGTTTCACCCCGGAGCGCATAGCTGCAAGGTATCCATCAAACTTTCTTTTGCTCTCTAACATTTGAGTACATTTCGGCGTCGCCTTTCGCCATGCTTCTAGCAACTCTATAATGTCTTCCTCCGGCTATTCGAGATTAAAAAATAACACACTTTTCAATATATTTCTTATTAATACTGTTAGACTTTTATGGTCCATTGATTATATAATAATTGAAAGATAACAGATATTACAATTAGATAGAACGTTATCTCTAGCAAATATAAGATGTATAAATATTTTGATGCGATATACAAGTGCATGAATGAATACAACAACAAATCAAAGCTTTAAAATGACATACCTTTCCCAGTCTAACTAGAGCAATTAAAATGCATTTATAGACCACAACATTGGGTCCCAATCGTCCAATAATACTATATCCATCATCGACCACTTCCTTGTGTCGCTTTAACTTAAGCAGTAAAATGCACTTTTGCTCCAGCAGAACAACCTCTTGTTCAGGCTTGAGCTTTTGCTTTTTCACACCTTTCCCTTGAGAACTGTTCCCAGTAGACTTTGAAGATTTTAACTCATTGTTAATATCCTCCAACTGCTTTTCATAAGTAACTTTCTTAGCCTTCTTTGAAATGATGACATTCTCATCCACAGTGGCACTTTTGCTTTCCTTCACGTTCCCTTTCATCTTGCCCCGACTGTAGTAGTTATCAGCAACTGGTCACGATGATTAAAAACTGCAACAATCACACACAGACAGATTTCGTAATAAACTTGTCTCTTCACACGCTTTCACATCTGCGCATAAAATTAAAACAGCGTTGGGTTTCCGTCCCACAAAAACTGGTCTTCCAGATAAGTTTTGGGTAAAGAAGAACCGACTAGCGTTTATACAAAACAGCGAAAAACTGAGCGAACAGACACTCGCGTCTATAGATCTGCTTAAAATGCATCTCATTCCGTTATAAAAAACCACCGTTATGTTCTTTCACTTGTCCTGCATGGAATAGCACAAAAAGTGTTGCATACGCTTACGACCTGATTTCCATGGACAATTTTCCCTTAATTGTGAAAACAAGAAAGAGAAAACACAAAAACAAGCAGATCGCATCGTCCACAAAACTGGTATATTGTTCGGGGAGAAAGGAGATCCTACTTGTTACATTCCCAATGACACACTGTGTGGAGGCGATAGATGGACGCTTACGCAAAACACAATGACATAGATATTTTATTTTATATTTGACGTGTACGTATTCCCCTATTCCTAGTGCAAACGTTTGTTTGTTTCTCAAGGTTGAAAAATTTTAAACTGGAAAACTAAACGGTCTCTCTCACATGATGATAATGACGATGATGCATGTGCTTTAAAAACATGATTATCTAGTTCAACAAAATAGACATATAAGACATCAAAGGCATTATGTACACAATATTTAACATATAAACCATCTTTTACTTTTACTCCTTCTCAAACAAACTGGAAACGGAGTAGTAGCGTAAATATATTAATGCTAAAATTCCACGTTTTGCTGGAGAATATGAATGTGACTGAACTGAGCTAACAGTCGTGGTGTGGTATATCGATCCTGTGTAGCTTTACAGCTTTGTATGACGTGTAACTGAACTATTTGGTAACAACGGATTGAAAAATTTTCTTTGGACTTCATTTATATTTGTGTTACCTCCGTCGGAGTAGACATTATGTACATATAATACATACTTTATGCCAACAGTTCACTGCCTAGTACCCAATAAATGTTTCATTTTCATACGGTCTATTAATACACTATTTATTGGATGCTCTACCTGTTGATAGGCAAGGGAGGAGTAAATGGCTGCTATGTAGAGAAAGTTGTCCTATCAAAATGTTACTTCTGAAAGTTTAAAGCAGAGACACAGATCGTGCTCGGAGGAGAAAGCATCATATTAATGTACTAGAAATAAAATGATTTCCCCTCTGAACCAGTTTTATTCAAATATGCTGTCCATTCGCCAATTTACTTTGTTATCGACTGAGTGGCATACATTTCCGTCATGTCCTTGCGAACAAGACATGTAAGTAAGACACAACTGCTTTGTTGTATGCATATATCGTTTCCTATGCCTTTCACTTAATTTTCAGCCAATGGCACCATATCTACTCATACGCAAAAAATGAACATTTATTTGTTGCTCAAATTTCCTTTAGAGGATAAATACGATGAGAGACTTTATCCCAAAATTTCCTACAGCTCTAAATTCTCGTTTTTTTAAACGGAAGCTCTACTTACATTTTATCAAGGGACAAATGGGTGAAAGCAAAATCAAAGAAAGCAAAATTTTTTCGGTTTCCGACATGTTTTCCGTAATGACACGACAATATAATCAAAAGAGAAGATGACGCCGGGGAAATGCTCAAAGGAAAATTCGTAAAAATAGAATGTCTAAGAGATCATTGCCACTGTTTTAGCAAGCCAACCAAGATGCTCACTGTCGGTAAAACTTTATTTGTCCATTTTGTGTAAGTGTTATTATTTCTTAACATCTTCAACTAACAAGTGTATGTCTGACATAGCGATTGACAGCAATTTTATAGCTGTATTTTGATAAAATACTTATATCGCAGTAACAAACAAATGGCTATTTTGATTTTTGATTCCAGTAAAAATATTTTGGACAATAATTAATGTTCTTCTTCCTATTCAGCAACACGCATAATGCCATATTTGCTCGTCTGACGACTACATTTGTTTTTATTCATATTTTTAAAAATCAATTGTAGTCATTAGCCCATCTTCTGTTCCAACTAGGTCATAATACTTTCACAACAGATTATTTGACAGACGAATACGGTGATTTTATAGTGTCTTTTAAGTCAAAACAAAAGAAGGGCTAAGTAGGGAGTAGTGAAGTATGTTCGTAAAGAAAAAATCAGACACTCGATTGTTCTCCGTCTTTCTATTCCTTCTCTTCTTCTCTTCACAGTCAAAGAAGAAAGTCTGAAGCATGCCTATAGACGAGAAAATTTGATGCTTGCAAATGGCAACACTATATATTTTTTTCTAACATTGAGCTAGAGCTCACCGTACACAAGAACATTCTTTTATGACATAATGGTATATGTATTTACTAGCTCAGTAGCGGATATATGTAAGTTTTTTGTATTTGTAAGTGGGTTCAGTTTGAACTTAAAAGATTCTGATTTTGTATGGAACTTAGAAGTTGAACGAACATTTTTCTTTTTGTGAAAGGAGTCTGGGTTAAGTATGCTTGTAGGCTTCTACAGCTCGCATTGGATGGTAATGCACTTGAAAATTATAATCTAAAATGACTGATAAAATGATTGTAGATACGACGATGTACTTTGTGTTTTGGGGAGAAAATATTTTAAAATCGATGAAAACAAACATGCATGGAGATGGCGTAAAGAGATCAATCCATCAATATAGAATGTTGCCAGTATATATTTCCGTTAATGCTGCTGCTTTATTGTTATTACTATAAAATTATGAAGTCTTCAGAGAAAATCTACCTTGAAATTCATATACCATGTCATACAGTATACAATCACATCATCCATGTTTCGTTTATTTCCTGACATACATAACAGATTATATAATGCGTTACGTATTATGAATGGGGTTGTTCCGTTATTGTCCATTCGGCATTGTTATGTTTTGAACGATCAAGTTAAACTACCTTAATTAAGTACATGTTTGCAATTTTCCTCTCTAATTGTTTGCTTAGTGAATATCATCACAATTACATAAATATTATGTCGATAGTCAAAACTGCAAGACTTGTTAGAAACGATAAGGCTGACTTCCCAATGATTGTAAATACTATAGCCTCTAGTTCTAATATCTATGATATGATCTATGAGCCCTAGTCCTCCTTGTCAAAGTCAAAGCATAAAATTATCGAAGTAAACTATGAAGACATGTTTAAAAAAGTAAGCTCTGAAAACGCAATCCACTACCAGCTCTAATTTATTATGTTGATATTACGTGTTGCAAGCTTTTTTCGCACTCACACGTGGGATGCAAAAGAAAACTCTTATCACAGCATATTAGGTATATATATGTATGATGTGTATAAATTCCTGAGCAGATTTATCAAATTGGGAACGACACTATCACACAAATAAGAAAAATAAAACAATTTTAAAATTTAAACTTACACTCGCAAATTGATACTATTTTAGACAGTTATTGGGGATGAGAATTTCCAAAGTAGAATCATCAGTTGTATGACGATTTACAGCAAGATGTTTGTTTGTTTCTTTTCAATTAAAAAATATGATGAATTCCTCCTCGTTGTGGCGTGGCAATAATAGTGTTGAATATAATGTTCGCTTAATGCTCCGATATGCATGTATGTATATATAATATGCCTCTTTTATCTCACTACAAATACTTTGATGGCAGTTTCGTTTATAAACCAATACAAGATAAAAAGGTAACGTACTTATATTCATTGTTGATATTTAAGAATTATCTGGCTTTATCTACTTATCAAAAGTAAATCCTGTAAGCGGTCTAGCTACGCACACTACCCACAAGCCAATACACTTTAGTGGAATTGCAGTTTGTAACTTTGTCAAATAGAGCATTGCATGCATACCGCTTCACTGTGGCTGTGCTGTATTTTTTGTAAGCAATAAATTTTTTTAATGCAGTCATTCAAATATACAATTACAATTTAGTCATGTTTCCGAATAAATGGAAAAGGGTATATGCATCCAGTTATTTAATAAGCTTTAACTGTCACTGACCGACTTCACACAAAACGAAAGATTTACATGGAACCCATGGAACACAAAGTACATAAGAAATTTGTCAACAAATGCCTCTGAAACATATAAAGGCACAACTAATGATTTTCTCATGATAATGGGATAATCGTAGTAGAGAATGTAATAGTTTTTTAAAGATAATAATAATAATTTGACCAGATAATATAGTTTCAACTCAATTCAAATGGTAGTCCCTATGGATAAAATGAAAACGTGTTTAAAACCTTTTATATATGATTTTTGTTGAATTCTAAAATTCTAGCACACAGTACTACCCATGTACTACCAATAGAGTTGTTAGTTGCGAATTGCTCACCAAATTTCTCCGTGATATCAAGGTATTTTCCTGTCAATTAATAATAATTGTTTAACTGTTTGCAATTGCATTCATATTGACATTCTTTTACATACGAAAATATTTGGTCGATGTGAAGGCTCCAAACAAGAAACGAATTACATGTCTATGTACAGATAAAATATTTAATTACTTTATTCATTACTTAACTGCTTTCGCAAGATTGTATGAAATATTCAAATCACAGATACACTTGTTATAAATTCTCAGAAAAATTTATGGACCATGCCTTCCAAAAATAAAACAAACAAATCTGATCCTCCACCGCCACCACTCACGAACTTCGAACAGTCTGTGAAACGGTCATCAAATTCTGAGATAAACAACAAGGCTCTCACTCCCCCGGTACATGAAGTTACGCTCCTACAAACACCCGTACCATTGCAAGAATTTGATACACAAGCAGATCTAAAAACCTCTCGATTGATTGAATCCACGTTACCGGCGTACGTATTCAGGTCACATTTGAAGCTCGCGAAAAATGAAGAGAAGACGATTTCAAAACTGAAAGAAGACATTGGACTGGCAACCCCCATTCCATTCTTGACTGAAGGGGTTGGCCTATGTGATGTCTACGGAAATGTAGACAATGGATCAAAAACAAATTTATTGAGAGCAGAAAACAAATATGAGCTTTTTGAAGTGACCTCAGCAGAACTGCTGCACCTGTATACGACCAATCCCATTAGCTTTGAAGATGTTATCTCCAATCCAATGCTTTCACATCCAGGGAAAGTGCTAAAATGTATAAACTCAGCATTGCCCGTTCTCAATCAAGTCAACGACATCTACATTTTAAGCACAGTTGTCGAAGACTCTCTCTCACCGACAGTTGCCCGATTGGAAGTAGTTTGCAATTTATTCGAAGCTGATGTGCTCGTCCGTTCATCAAAAACTCCGTACTTGCACAACATAGTACCGGGCTCAGTAATGTTGATACATGATCCCATTTTCAAAACTGATTCAACCGGAGAAACCCTAAGTATTTGCGTCCAAAAAGTTAGAGACATTGCATTTTTTGGCCATATGGCGATTCCTTCTTCCTTGAAAGACAATAAGGGCCGTGCGGAGAATAGCAATAACCAAAGCGAATACAGTATTTACACCACATCTAGTAGTGAGGCAGATGATAATGATGGAAGTGGCAATAAAAGTTTAGCATCCTTGTTGATGTCATCCATGTCCTCTTCGTCGTGTGAAGAAAAGTATGCTAGGAATGAATGGAAAGACTGGGGAAATGAATACTCTGTTCGCAGAATGCATTCTCAAGCTCTGGTCGCCTACAGCATAGCCCTAAGGTTTGATCCTGGAAGCATCGAATTGGCTGCGGCCAGAGGCGCTTCATTAATCAATCTTGGCATGTTTTCCGCTGCTTTAAAAGACGTCGACTCGGTTGTCAGTCAGGACCCTTTTAATACTGGACTTATCTTGAGGAAATCACATTGCTTATGGGGGCTTGGCAAGTATCTTGAGACCATTGACTATCTGAAGGAATGTTTTGAGAAGCTGTTGTCACTGGGAAGCCAAAATCCGGATGAGGATATGATTCGGAAGAGCATGTTTATTCATAACATTATTTCAAAAACTGAAAAAATGATAAAACAGCAGAGAGGAGATGCAGCAGCTTTAAATAGTGAGACTCTCTTCAAAAATCAACAACCGCAACCATCATACAGTGAACCGGAATACTACTCGCATATTAAATTTCAAACCTCCAAAAATATGGACGGTGATGGCAGTGACAGCAGGAGATTCGTTGTTGCAAATCAGGCAGTGTCAGCGGGCACGTTGTTAGTGAAAACTAAGGCGTTCAGTGTTGTATTCCAGCAAGAGGATGGATTGGGGGGAGTTGAGACAGGACAAGAAAGCCACAATGACGAATTAATCAATTTGACTATGCAGAAATTGTTGATAGAAAAGCCAACAGAAGCGGACTTGTATAATTTTCTTGACGACAGCACTAATTTCTCTAATAAAATTGTGGAGTTATCAAAACCCGAAATTATAAACTTTTGTGAGAAGTATTGTTATGCAAGCTATCATCACACTGATCAAGCTTCAATGGACATTGAGACCAGCAATGAGTGCAGTGGGCTTTCTCCATCCCACACAATATCCCGAGGACTTTGGACATTCCCAGCTAAAGTTAAACATGCATGCGTTGGTGGAAATGCAATTTGGTATATCTACGGTAATATCATGTTCATTCGGGCCATTTGCAAAATTAAAGATGGCGAAGAATTGGTCATGGCACATGTTAATCCAACAAAGTCTTACGACTTTAGAAAGCAATTTCTAAATAAAAAAGGGATTGAGTGCTACTGTACTCTCTGCCAATTTGAAAAGACGGAGTCAGATTCGACGAAAGCAAAACGGAATGAGATACTGAAAGATGGGTATTTCAAAGCTTTCAGTTATTTCAATGAATGTTCGAAGGAAAGCAAATATAATGAACTGAAACGGTTAAAGTATCGCTTGGAAGATTTGCAGACGTTAAGGAGCGCGTACGCTAAACTTAACTTTCCGATTGTGGAGCCATTGTACTACTTCGGATTGTATTTGATGAAAGCGGGAAGCTTTGAGGAAGCCGTCATCGCTTTTGAGAAGGCGTTCTATGTGGTTGACAATACAGCTGCGGTGTTTACACTTGTTAATTTGTCCTTTCTCTTGTCCTATTGTTACATGGCCAAGAAGAAAAATAATGACAAAAATCGATCCAAAAAGTGGTTCAACGCGATGAAAACCTATGCCAAATTGTCCTATGGATCTTTAAATCCAATCAAGTACAAATTCAAAGCAGAATATGAGTTTTTGAAAAGAAAAGGAATTGCAGTATAAATAAAGCCCATTGATATTTGAATTTACAGTCAATAAAGTTTTCAGTCTTGGAATGATTACCTCATTTCTTTAAAGATTTATTCTAACCTATTTCATCGTATTCTATAATTTTATCTTACATCCCAACCGTTTAACATGGTTTAAAGGTTATACGAATATTTCACATTGCATGCACAAATTATATGTTAAAAACGCTGATCACGGCTTCCACAAATTCACTCACCTAACATTTTCAGTTCTACTGTCAAATGTTTTTTCACGGGAATATATTTCCATATATAATGTATGAACAGTACTCTCATGTTCCCGTTACATTTACGATGAGACGAAGTCTGTTTGAAATTTGAACTTGTAATACTGCTGAAATCAGCTAAAAATAGTATAACATGGTTATGATAACACAACGCAAGCACATACATCTTTTTTACCTTGGAAAGCCAAGTTTTCACACTTGAAAGAGTTTGCATTAATAGCCTTCTTACGCGTTTCAACAATACTCATATAGGTACGTGTACTATTTTGAAAGTGCAGTGTTATCAACAACTAGCTTACTTATTTAATGTTTTTAAATGTTTTAATTGCATCAGATTTCATACGTATGAGTCTATTATAGTATTCATCACGAGTATAGTTTATACATTATGGCCGATAATGAATATTATATTGTCGACGAAGGGTCATATTTGGCTTTGAATCCGCTGGATATTCCAGATGTATGTTTACGTTTCTCAAACTGTTACAACAGTATTTTTCAATTATAACTACTTGCCAATTCAGCTAATTTTTTGTCTCCATTTTTAGGTGCTTCAGTGCATATTCAAAAATTTGTCTGTCTGGAATCTCCGGAAATCCCGATTAGTATGTAAATATTGGGAGGCTGAAGCAACTCCCATTTTACGCAAGCGTTCAAAGGTGCCCATTCAAGGAGAAAAACAACTGGAAGATTTCCTTAATGCAGATTTGACGCATCTTTCTCAGTGCTTCGACATAAAAACAGAGGTTAAGTTAAAAAATATTTCTGCTCTAACATTCTTCAAGAGGTTTGGTCACAACATTAAATCTTTGGACATCTCCTTTCATCATGATTATGGAAGCGCAGCTATTGGCGAGATGCTACCATACTTAACAAATATTGAAGAACTCTGCTTAAATGGAAGAGGACATTTTCTATATGAAGAACCATCTAAAGATTACCTGATTGATGCGTTTCCAAAATTAAAATGCCTTTTTATCTATGACTCAAGCTTTGACTTAAATGGTTTTGAACCACGAAGAATATGGGCAGAAAATATGTTTCATATTTTAGCAGGTTCGCCAAATCTCGAAAAGATATTTTACGCTCCTTTTCTGGAGAGTAGAGCTAAAATGTTTTTTGAAATACTAAAGAGCTTACCAACACCACATAAATATCTTTCCCATCTTCACATAAACCATCTTTGGACAAATTTTGACGAGACAACTGCCCTAATTTCTAAGCAATATCCTCTCAAGTACTTGCACCTCGTACTGACATCACAGCTACCAAGAAGCTCATTAGACCAGCTACTTACTAGCGTGTATACAACTCTGCGAGAACTTACACTAACTTTCACCGACGGTACAAGTTGCCTAGAATTTCATCCGATTGGTCCCTTGGACAAAATAACGAAGTTGTCGCTGATAGGCTATGATGGACCTCTATTAGTCATCAACGCTCCAGCTTTAAAACTATTTGTGATAAGTTTACCTGACTGTAACATTTCCCCCGCGAATGTACAGGTAAATCCCAGCCTAGAGGAGCTTGAGATTTATGACTTCCAGGTCAAGTACAACATAAACCACCTTAGAACACTTTTCCAGAAATTTGGGGCGTTGCGTTCGTTGAAAGTTAATAATGTGAATAATGATATTTTGAGGGCGATTTACAATTACCTACCTGACTTGACAGAACTCCGAACGTGCTTTCACAAGTTTTATGGTGTTGAGTCGAGTAGAATTGACAGCGGCCTAAATGGACTGGCAGCGAGTCAACTTGACGAGGAGTTGTTGGATATGTGGGATGATCGTGCAGTAAGTCATTTAAGAGTGAATTCGTGGATAGGCCAACTCAAAAGTAAGTTTTATGCGTGCGTGAAAACTTGTAAAGAGTTTGTAATTATAAATGATTATTTAGAAACAAATGTTGACCCCTTTTAGAGCTGAAGCTTTTGACTTTGGAGGTTGGCCTAATATCAGACTTTGGGATTATTTTGGGAATCGCGCGATGTAAAAATCTGAAGGAACTCACCTTAAAGAATACCGGTGGAAGCGTAGATGAAAGAATTGATATTGATGTAGTAAGTATATAATTAACAGTAACTGCTAAATAACGTCCAATGTTTAATGCATGTATTAGTGGTTTTTGAATTTATGTGTTTATTATGGTTCTAATTTCTTGCTCAATGAAATATATTTCAGGATTCGCGTTCTATGCTAACTGACAGATCTCTTCGTGTTATTTCGGAGGATCTGGATTTATATTATTTAAAAATAGAGGGATTTTCCACTATGTTTAGTTTAAATGCAATAGACAAGGCAAAAAAATGTATGGAAAGTAGAGAGTTTGTATTTGTTCAGTGAGCCTAATAATAAATAAATGTCGGAAACTGCAATATTTGGAGTTGGGATGCTTTTAAATCGTTGTGCTGTTCGTAACAAACAAAATGAACTGTAAAACTGATTCAGACACTGACATGTCCGTGCCCGCAGTGCCCTGTACTTCGAATATGTTGCATAAACTTCTACCAAAATTTAATCATATGCCTACATGTTAGAATGTCTGTAAGTCTGTATGCTCAAAATATGAACTTATATATTGAGTTTATTGTACACAAAATCTTAAATTATTTTACAAAAGTGCTTATGTGATTTTCAGAAAATCAATCATCAAACTTAATTAGATACAGTGGTAAACTGGAAGAAACCATACTTATTATTATTATAACGAAAGAAGGAAACAATCCCAGATTCAGACTACATTCGTAACATAAAACATAACTACTAATAACGCACTCTTCGTTCAAATATTGGCACAGTACGGGTGCCATAAAAGTATGCGTGAGAATTATACTTTCCACGCGCATATTACAAAAATTGAAGAACGTGTAGAAATAAAGAGCTGTCAATAAGAACTAAACTAACTACGGACTATCAAGAAAGTTAGGACTAAAACAAGAAGTAATATGTATGTAGATAGTTTGTAAACATCAGTAACATTGTAATTTAGTTGAGGAAAAGGCACTTTACAGGTCATGACACAATATTGTTAATATATGTATTATTTTAAACACAAAATCTATTGTGCATACGTACATGTTTAGGAGTATTTGACTACGTACCTACACGAATCAAGGACACCTAACTATATTTAATAGCATACGCCAACTTATATCAAGAAAACGCTTTATATCGGATAAGGATTTCTTGATTACATTGGAGGTGCTGAAAATTCGGAAATGAGTAGTTATTTTATTTACATATTACGCTTAGTACGTTTTGAATCTTAAAGATCAACAGATTCGTATAAATAAATAGTACAATATTTCTTTGGAAGAATTACAATCCATAGTCATACGAATTACTTGGACATAAGAACTATCGAGTTTGTTCAGGAATAACGAATTGGAAATAAATATATACTTTACTACAAGCTAGTGTTGGTTTAAACAGTTCTCAGTTTAAAGGGAATAAGATTCTCAGTTTATTGATTATTATTATCACATTCAAAATTGTGTGTGTATTTGTAAATGAAAGTTTTATATTTTCGAATTCCATATCAAATTGTCTCGAAACGGAAAATGATCTTTAAAAAATCTTGAGCAATTTTTAACTAAACAAGCTAAACTAAATACTAATAGAAATACAAAGTAGGAAACATGAGGAATAAAAACCTTTATGTGTAGTATGATTTCTGGGACTAAATTTTAACGGTATAACTTTTCAATTGGTCGATTCGATAATTTTAACACGGCCGGCCAGTTTTGCCGTGTGTCCTATTTCAAAGAAACATTTTAGAAGAAATTCTTCCTAGTTTTACATAATTGTAATAAAAGCGTGCACCATTCATCCCAAATTTTAAAAGAACTAAAACTAATATAACAACAATAAAATGCATGGACACAGTTGGATTCTATTTTTGGACTTAGATCTTATTGGTGGTGGTTGTATACAAAGATTAAAAATATTATATCGGTCGGAATATTCTTTTATATAGAGTTAATGTAGGTAAGTTCTCCTCAGTTCAGTAATTGTATATAAAATTGTACACGTGCGTGCGTGTAGTACACATTCTAAATACAATCGCATCATCTTTCACTAAATTATGTTTGGTAAAAATTGGCTCCATTTTCTGGAATTTAAGTTTTCAGATTGCACCCAAGTTTGCATATACTGACATTATTACACTTATAACATATAATTTGGCCCTCCAATCTACTTCTTGTAGCAATTTTGTTCCAACCAAGTGTTTTTGTTCCAATCAAGTGTTTTTTGTTCCAATTGTTCATCTCTGAATTGTACTTCCCGTTCCCATTGATGGTAGCTGTAGCTGTTGTATCCATCTTGTTTCTTGCGACAAATTATGGAGTTTTAACTTAATGAGCATGTTATCTATATTGTAAAAACATTCAGTGTCTTTCTCGGAGTTTCTCAGTGATTATAGTAAAGCCGTTCCCAGGATTGACAGGTATGGGGATGTATCTACTTTTGTTAGTTCCTGTAACTCAACTGATTGGATCCATGATAAAATTTTGGTGCGGAAGACCAACTTGGATTTTCCTCGCAATCCTCGTCAGAGTCATCTTCCCCACTGGAATCAGCGTTTCCGGACCAAGTATTTTGATTTCCGTCTTGACTCTTTCCTGACACAGAGTTATGACACGGATCGCAGACGCGGAGAGGTTTCTTACTTTGGTTGGGTAATAGAGCACGATTTTTAGAACAGTTTCCACATATCACGGAGCCGCACTTCCTACAGTGGTGCTGCATACAGACAGAAATACATAATTTATAATACAAAATGTTTTAATTAATTCCCATTATTACTTACAGAATGTTAAATCTGAGAAATTTTTATCTGAAAATTTACCCTTCTATTAACAAACGTAAACTGATTTCGACACACTTGACAAACAGGGGCTTCCGAATCAGGAACCCAGACAGCAGCGTGTTGTTCTGCAGGTTTTTTGCCACTTTTCTTTAAAAGGTCGGTAACACATCTTTGAATATGTGCCATCCATTCCCCTTTCTCCGTTGGAGTTGCAGCGTATACCGCAAAACTCTTTGTTGAGGTTTTTATCACCCACCCGTTTTTTAAAACTAAATAAACCAGAAAAGGACAAAAAACATTTTTCGATGACATTTCTTTAATCATCATACACATGTATGGGCGTACTTTGTGACATTTAATACATTGTCGTAAACTTACGTCCATCGTCCTCTAATGATTCTAATTTGACTTGCTCCAAAGGAATTATGTGTTGTTTGTTATACTGCAATAAAATAATAGGAGAGCATGTTATCGTCTGTCTCCATAATATACGGGATTCAAGTATTTACTTTTCGTAGCCATCATAATCTAGCTCGCTGTGACTTACTTTCTTTTTGTTGATAACAATGTTTCCGTAGACAAGAGTATCGTTAAAAAGGAAGAACTGACGAGGCTTCGGCTTTTTGCGACACATTTTTGTGAGAATTCCCTCTCCAACTAAAACTCTTCCTGGAACAGCTAAAGGCTAGTTAGTAATAAATAAAAACGAAAATTAAAATTAGTTCAAACTGATAATTTGTTTATATACAAAGTTGAAAGAGGAGCTCCAAAAAAGTAACCCGTTCAATCAATAATGGAAAGCGTACCTGTCCTGAGCTGCCGAAGCAGCTTTCAACTGCTGCGATTCTTCTTGCATTTGCCTCACTATTCACTGTAGGAAATTTTATATTCTTTTAATTGGCACATTTATACAGTACTTTAATAAAAGTTTAAAACTTTAAAAAATATTTTCATACCTAATCTATCCACCATTTTGTTACAAATTCCTTCTGAACACCAGTTTTAATTCAGCTCATCAGCTTGAACTTTGCTTAAGTAGGCACAACGCGTCATACACTAGTTTTTGCGTTGAACCGTTAGACAAATTTTCATCAGACTAAAATTATAAATGTAGCGCCTAGGTTGATATAAATGTAGTGGAAGAGGAGTAAGTAGGTTTCCAACACGTTTCCTAAAAAGACCAATAACACAAACACATATTATTAGCAACTGCTCACTAAAACCCGTAGGCTCTCCAGTAAAATGTAGCATATATATATAAACTACACAGAAGTTATTGTTCTTTTTGTTTAATAAAATATCCCTACAAACAATCTAAAATCTACACTTTTGTTACATTGACCTTTACACTGCAGTTTAATACTTTTTTATCGTAGTTAAAAATTACTAGATTGATATTTTAAGCCTTTGTAATGGATGAAGGGCTATATTTCACACACGCCTTACTATCCTGTGAAGTTGCTGTCAAACTGCAGAATTAATATTATTTTTCGTTTCGTACAAGCATAAAATAAAATATTCCAGCAACAATGCAAGGGAAAATTCGCATCGCTAAACTATTTTGGTTTGTAATGTTATGAGGCGTATACCACTCTTTACGCTTCAATCACTGATCCATCAAACGGACAAGTCCTTCGTTCCTAAAATATCCCTTAATACTTTTTTACAATACGCTTGATAAAGGGTTAGAGAAGTTAGTTAGTTCTAAGGAATTTTGCTTTGCACTGATTTTGGTCAAAACTCAAAACATTCTTTTATTTTTTGTCGTTCTGTTATTTTTTCACTTTTATTCAATTTTTTAAAGAAAAAAAGCGGTTATATTTGAAACTGCAGATTTCTTAGTGTTATCTACTTACGCGAGAAAAATTTGTGCTGGCGTTTTCAAATTGATTTCTATCTATCTACTCGATAGGCGTTCTCAGAATATTTTTTGGGATGTAACGCTATTGTAAAATTTGCTTTCAATTAAAACCTTTTCTGTTCATAGCCTTTGAATAAATCCAGTACGAGAATAGACGTGATGGATGACTAATCGTTGTCTGATTATATTAATAGCAGTTAGTTAGTAATATTATTAAGATTGGGTTGTGAGTTTACATGAATTTGTGAATGAGTGAGTCTCTTTATTGTGATGATGACAGTAAATCTTTTCCTTCTGCTGCATGTTGAATAGTCCCATAACGTAGAGCTATGTCTCTTTTAATGTGCAAGTTTGTTTCTCGATACAGTACAAGTCGTCAGCAGAAAATAATATCATCTCAGTTCTTGGCATTTTTATAGTGTTACTTATACTCCTTCCTTGCATCAGCTTCTATACTAGAAATTGTATACTTTGATCTAGTCTAAAATACTATGTGAAAATGATGATACGCCTTGTTTGTCAGCATGAGTAAACCACAAGTAAGCACAACACTATATAGTTATAGTAAATATCGATATATAGCGTAAATGTTGAAAGTATGCAGTTCATATTATTTCATGTATTTGTGAACATAGTGAACAAATATGATATTCAAAAGGAAGAACACACAAAGGCTTTATGCGAACAATACATGAACATAATTTGATGAATGACAAACCAGAGAATTGGTCTATTTTACTAGACTTGTTTGCAATGTAACACAGATTGAATAAAGGTCTGCACTTTTGTAGCGAACTATCATGTTATAAATTTATATTTCTGGCTGGTCAGCGTCGAACTGGCCTTTGTTTATTCAGATAAAGAAGGTAGATGATATGACAAAATACACGATACTATATATTATTCATGCAAAGGTAAATGTTATGCCATCATTATTCTCTGCACTTATAAATATAGTAAATGTTAAATGATGAGGATTGAATTAAATAAATATATTATATATACATAGACATACATATATATGTGGCTGAAACGCTATCTGCACGTCCAAGCTAATAAAATAAATCATTCGCATCCTTTTTATAATTGAAAAGTTTAAGAGTGTTGAAAGTTGACGGAGAACTACTATATACTTCTACTAGTAACTATATTAAACGAAGTAAGATTTCTCGCACAAAGACGCCAGATAGACCCGAAGCAGTAATAATCGCATTTGTTGATTTCATATGCATCGTCATAAATGATTATAATGTGGTTATATGAGAATATTCGAGCACCATCAACTCTAATCTATGTACCTCTTCCAATATTCTTTAGTGAACTTATTACTTACTAGAGTGAAGCCCATTGCCAAATGGCAATGGAGAGGAAAATAAGAGTTCATGAAGCTCAATCAATAAATAACAGCATGCTAGAGTAAAGTACAGCGTGTTGTGGTAAGCTA
>JAQFYG010000203.1:0-40649 GCA_034694325.1 Entomobrya corticalis | reverse complement strand
ATATAGCATAATGGTTACGTATAAGCTACTACCGTAATTATATAGAAATGAGAAAAGTATATTATGTATACGCTACGTATTAAATTGAAAATCGATTGAATACATCAAAATTACTAGTACTGGCAAGCACTCTGGGCCTGTACAATTTTGTGACCAATATGAATACTAGGCCAACCGGTGCAGGGAAATGGACAAACTCAGACAAGATAATACTCCTTTTTGTCTTTTTGAAAATATACACAAGTCTTTGAAAAATATAAATTTTTCACATTTGTTAACGCTAAAATACGGAAATATTGATACTACTCAATCTTCTTTGTAGTCGGTGATAATAATTACAATTTTATGATGGTCATAACGATAGGATGTAAGAGTAAGCTCGACTAAACACTTCGGATTTAAACTGAACCGTATACTAATCATTAATTAATTAGAACTCCTATATTACAAAAGTGTCAAGAGCATCAAAAGATAAAAGAAAAAGTCGCATTGAAAGTTAGTAAAGACAGTAAAGTCAATTCTACTGTTGGTATTTATTTTAGGATGAGTCGGTCATGATTTCGATCGCAACTTAAACATGGCATTTTACATTTTAGGTACACTTTTACTTACATAAATACCTACACTAATAATTGACCTTTCTGAGTTTGTTCAGGATGAAACATTATTGAAGTTTATACACGCTAAATTTAAAGTAGGTTGTCTAAGATTTCGCATAACTAATTATTAATTTCACTAAACTGGTGGGTAAAGTCTCATCTAAACAGCCAAAATAACAATCGACTTCAACAACATGATATGACATTGTTAATTAATGTGACATAAGGGCGGGATGGGTGCCATGGATGTTTGTGCAAACAATACATGCATGATTTTGGTTAAGACAGACTGAATGTGTGACTATACTGCGTAGGTATAATAGATTACATATTACACAATTCATAACGCAACAATGTAACCATTAGACTAGTTTTACAAAACCTCCAAGTTTATAGTCTTAAAATCCACACAAAATCATTGTCAAAATATTGTCAATCAATCAACACTTATGACTTACGATTAGTAACAGTACATCTAGTAACAGGGTACTTTCTTCGTCTATTTTCTGAAAAGGACTCCTGCTCTAATTTAAAGTATGTAACCTCACCCTTCTCTGGTGCAGTGTAACTTTAGTGCATGTTTATGACATATCAAATCCGAATATTTCTCACTGAATATAATGGTTAGCTAGTAATTTATTAACGTCACGTAGCGTAGCAGTATGATGTGAGCATGTAGTTGGTAAAATATAACGAATGGTGGGTGATCTTTGACAGCCTATTTTCTGAAAGAATGTAAAAATCAAGTTTAGTTGAAAATTGGATAGATTCTGATGGTAAGTTTACAAATTCCATATGAAAAGTATTTACACGATTGCAATTCTTTTGTGAGCTGTAATCTATTATTCTTGTTGTGAGCAAAAGTTTTCAACTCTTGTGATGATGACGCTGAGACAAAGTAGATGATATTGCAAAGTTTAAGGAAACAAAAACACAACATAGACTGTAGGATTCACCTGTAAGTCCTGACAACTGTACACATTTTGTAGCAGAATCAACACAGAATATATATTATTACTAAAATAATTAGGGATATTTAACGTTTAAAAATATTGTAGCGACCATTTAGTAGTAATCACGATAAGAGACTAGGACATAGGAAAATTGGTGCAATATACTTCACTATTTGTATGCATTGATAAAACATAAAGAGTAAATAGGAATATTTACCATGGAGAAATGCACTCCTAACTAAAGTAACTTATTTCCTTTCATAAAAATATAGTCCTTCAAAATTAATCAACAATCTTGATAAATAAATTAAATACTTCATTTTAAGGATATAATATTTCCAACTTTATTATATCTGTAGAAAGTTAGTCTGTCTTTACGAACATGTTACCTTTCAATTCTATACTCTATATTTTTTGAATTATTAGAGATAAAGATGATATTTAAGACGCTGAATAATATAGAGAACGACATCAATCGTATGAAGAGGGTATTTAAATGCAAGAGAAAAAGAGAAACTTTCAACAAAATTATAGTAGACCACATTACAACATTGACATTTTACATGCATGGACCAAAACAATAAAACAGAAACGTTATAATTGTCTAATGATGATATTATAATTCTGATATCATAACTAAAACATGTATGTATGTATTTTTCTAATAACTATATATGATAATTAAGCAAAAGATATAATACAGATTACTACGATACTTACTCTTTCCTCTTCCTACAATCTATAGGTGTTTATCTACAACTTTAATAATCAGGTAGAATTTTTTTATCTGCCAATTCTTCTTTCTGTTCCCTCCAGGTACCAGATAAAAATGGTGCCTTAATTAAGCAAAGATTAGTTGATTTAGAAAGAAGTTGCGAATTTTATGACATTTGAGGTGTAAAAATAAGATTTGCTACCATCTTCTCGCAGAAGAGTGCTCACACACTCTGTTCCAACTCTGCCTGGACAATTAGGAAAACCGTTCTAATAATGTATCTACAAACAAATACATAGACAATGTGCAAACTTTCAATATTTTAGCACTATCAACTTGTTGGCATTAGTAGCGTTGCAACATTTGTGGTGAGCTAAAGTGCATATAGGTATTTTATTTTAGTAATATATATTCGATCAATAATAATTGGTAATACAAATTATATTTTAGCTGCAAATTACAGGGAGAGCATAATCGGACATGACATTGGTGGAAATGTCGTTCCAAAGCGAACACGCAGTTAGAGGAATACACCATTATTAACAGGAGTTGTTTAGAAAACACATAAAGCATATTTCACTATGTATGTAACGTACGTACGTATTATTAGAGACCTTCACAAGTGAACAATTTAGCTCAACCTAACAACTTTGCAATCTTATAATGAAGCCAACATGACTGCTGTTTTTAAACAAGCTCCTTGCAAATTCTTGTTGTGAAGCACTGCAAATAATTAGTACGGAGTTACTTTTCAAAGTTAGTTGCCCATGTCATTTTTATGTTGAAGGCTGCAAATGTACATAAATTTATTATTTCTAAACGTACAGAAACAAAATCGCATAAAAATAATGCACTTATTGATAACAAACGGCAGACTTAATCATACATAATAATAATATTGATATAATAAAAATAGAAATAGGAACATAATAATTATTTGAAAGTAGGGAAAACATCCCTATTCAGACAAGATGACCAATGTTAGCAGTACTTTACATTGTTCGTAATACCTGATTAGTGATAAAAATAATATCGTCCAGAAAAGTCTATATTGGACACGGACAAAAACAAATCTTCCTTCAAACTATAAACTTTTCTAGCCATTTTATTCCCCTATTGAATTCGCCAAAAAGTTTATCTTCAATCTTCACAAATAATTTAAAATTTTCTATGTACATAAAACGTGTATTTTTATCACAATATGAATATGATTTGCCTCTTGAAATTAACTATTTATAAAATTGAATTCCTCTTTTTCTTTCGGGTCTCCAAAACTCTCGAGACATCTGACATGTATTCAAAAGAAAAAACTTCTACTTAGCAAGAGCTTGTGTTACGCAAAAGCACAAACTTTGTTCGGCCGATTTAAATTCTATCGAACCTTTCCTTTTTAGAACTTACTTGCACTATAGCATTTAATGTATATTTGATCTCACGTTGTCATAATTGATACTGATAGAATATGTACCTTACCTTTTCCCCAGCACAATACATCAGAACTTTTAATTTTTATACTAAGACTTAGCATGTATGGTGCAATTCCTGAAAAAATCTCCGGTATAAATTCCCGGTTGACAATTAAAGCAGCTTAAAAGAGAAACAAAACATAAGATACAATAGATATCACGTTACTTATCTAACGTAAGTGTCATACTTCTAGTTAAATCATTAAAACACACTATCCATCACACTAATAATCAGTCGATACAAGTATCTCGCCTGTACCCTTTATTCAATTATAATTCCACAACATGATGATCTATCCATATCCATGACACATTGCTTTACATTATATTTGTATACCTACACATTGAGGTATCGTGAGCATTGTTTGTTTTAAAGATTATTTTCGAATAAGGTTGAGACATTTGCGCATTCATTTACTTTTATGAATGACATTAGAATACATCTGTCCAAGCAGCATTTAATGGCTATTTACGCGGCTGTAATGACATCTTGTTCGAAAATTGAGCACATTTAAAATTAACTAATTTTCCGGTTCAACTTAACCTAATAGTAGCGTTCGAACATTTAATAATAGAAATTATAAGGAGCTGAGTTATTTAGGGAACTTTAAAAAGTACAATACGTGAAAATCGGGATATGTTGTGTCAGAGTCGATTATTTGCGTAGCATTATTGCTGAAATACGATCTTCTGTAAGCGAAAGTCATACAACATGTCTTGGTTGATATCACGCTAACCCAATGTGTCTAATTGCATACAAAGTTGTGATACTGCACACCGTAAAGATCCTTCATCAGTCACTCATCATCACTAATTTCTACAAGCTTCCTACCCTCGACGAACGCGAAAAAGGAACATATTTAAATGACACACATAACACTATTCAGTATCCAAATTTCTTGTTAAATTTTTCACATGACAGCTAGCCCGCTAGGTGACATACAGCAATAGAGGAAATACGCTTGTTTGTAACTCTTGGCCGAAAATCCTCTTGGGCCAGTCATTAACAGTTTACTATAGATTATAAGGAGAAAGGTGGTGTTAATAACTTTGGGTGTGCAAATATATAAGATATTGTTTATAAAATGTATTTATTTACCTAAAAATTTATTACAAACTAAATAGTCATTACTGTTATGTGAGCTGTCCGCTCTTCATATTATCTTGCTTCTTCCTTGATTCAATGTAAAATCATCGTAAAACATCACAAACGGATGGAAGTATACTTTGAAAATATTTAATGTCAACTGTTTATTGGTATGTTCTCAAAATGTTACTTAAGCAAATAGATTTTAGTATTTTTCATAGACACGTAGTGTATTATATAAGTAAAACATTATATACTTTACTAAACTACGCGTCACTATTTTGCAGCAACGGACTGGCATGACGTTCTTTGGAGAAAAGGGAAAAAAGTGTTATTATTACTATTACGTCATATTATTATTAGTATGTGTTGTTCTTTGCTCGTTTATTTATAAATAATAAAAAATGAGAGTGCATTTTTGTACATCACGTGAGAAAACCGCATACCTATATTTTAGATGATAAGTACAATAATCTATACAGTCTGTATAGGGACATAAAAATGATTCTTGCAAATTCTGTCAAACTTTAAGAAACAAAGAAAATCTTGAAACTGTCTTAAAATATCTGTCTAAAAATAACATGTGCATGTTCACATAAAAGTTTTTAAAGGATGACGTACATACATATGATTGGTTTACTAGTTCAATGCACTCACTGAGATCACCGTAAAATATTATATTGTTCTGTAGTGATTTCCAATAATAAATGAAAGATAAACTTTGAAAAATTGCAAAAAACAAAAGAGACAATGCATTTGCTTTGAGAAGTCATTGAGAATATCCTTAAACTCCTCTTATCTGTCGATTTCTACATTTGTAATTTTTTACCTTTTCGAAATTTTTAAGTTGAAAACAAATTTGGGAGTTTTTTGTTTTTGTTTTGGAGTGTTGATTTCTTGTAACAATTCAATTTTATCATTTGGATTTTAAATAGTTTACGTTTTTATGACTTGCCTTAAATAACTAGTTGATTTGTTTTTTCATTAAATAATTTTATTCAGTTATTGGACCCAAAAATCCAAATATCCTATTCTCAACCCAAAAAATCTTTTACCTTCATCAATAATATTGTATATAAAAACAAACGAAGGAAAACAAAAAATAAATTGCCCTACCAGCCATTCCACAAATTTAATCTACCCTCAAGTGACCTAAGCGCCCTCTTAACATACATAATTGACTGCTACTTGTGTTTTTTGTAAAAAATCAATTCAATTAACGAACAAAACTGAATCACTTAATTATCACCGCACTGCCCTTTGGTGTGTAAGGTCATTGGCGGTGAGTTGCAAGAGAGATTGATCCCGGTACCCTACAGCAAGAGTTCCACAGATCAAGCTGTAAGCCTCTTGTTTCAGTGCTTCACTTCTATAATATATTTTTCAAATTCTATATTTTATCTTTTTTCGTGTACCTGATATATATATATATCTATTGTAGACAAATGTGATTGATTGTGTCTTCGATTATTTTTATTTTTATTGTTATGTACAGTATAACACGTCTCTCTCACTTTATAATACAATACACTTTCAGTAGTATACTGCTTTCATGCTTATTTTATTTTCTCTTCAGTTTCGTCGGTAGCGTGTTATTTCGTCTCACATTTCTACAATATTATTATTTCACTTATCAGCTTCCTCTCGATCAATTGCAACTTATCTCTCAAACTATATCTGTGTCGACTCTTTTAAAATATCTTGTGTGTTTGACGATTGCATTTTATGAACTTGTAATATATTCTGCTTGCTTTTGCTGCCAATGCTTAATTTAATAGGCAATATTACTATGCTAACTAATAATTTGTGGTAGACTACATTATGTTTCATTCTGAAACTCCATTACAGTTAACTACTAGGTTTACGTGATGTAATAATATTTTGGCATTATATAGTATATAGAAATTTGGCGCATTGTAGATTTTACAGGGTCTTGTTTCCTCTAGTTTTGTAGTTATATCTGCTTTCTTCATGCTACAGAATTTGATACCTTTTTTCCAATTTACCCGTTTTTTCCTAATTTAATATTGTTTTGATTTTGATTGGGGTTTACCTCTACCTACTTGATTTACTAATTATCTGACGACAGAACTTGCATGACTATTTTCTCAAGCTTTCTCTGTACATCTCTACAGTCTACTAAATAGTACGAGCTCAAAGACCTACAATATTTATTACTTATCTAACTGTTTTTACAGTAAATGACGAAATTTTATCTTATACCTTAACCTGCTTTTCAATCCTTTTCAGTGAATAATATATTCTATACTATGTGATCCAATATCTATCCCCCTTTTTTGGTCATGAGTATGATCTTTTTTAATATATTTTGCATGACAATAGTTGAATTAATTAACCATACATTAGTAAACAATTGATGGATTTTTTATGCCTATATGGGCGTCAAGTTTTTTGAAAATATTGATCCTATAGAGGTACTTATGGTAGATCCGTGTATATGTAAACTGTAATTCGCCTCTTAAGCTCCATAGTTTGGTTGATGATTTATGTTTGATGATTTTCCAATATAAAATATAGCGGTTGTGGTCAATCATTTTGCATTGTATTTTGAGCTTAATATTTAGCATTGAAGAAATTGCATTTCATATTTTGAGATAAACGTTCATACCATATCTTATTGATTGCTTTCGTTTTTAATTAGACTGTGATCATTGTTTCAACATATGCGCATAATATGGCTTCAATAATACGACAATACAGTACATTTTAGGTCAGTTTTTTAACCAACAAATAGGAACATACCTACATAGGTACATATTATGTAGATAAGCTACCAATAATATATTTTCGTTACCATGTAATAATTATATACAATTTACATCATACTAAATACTAATGCACATATGATATAACATATACCATATACCGTTAAGTTTTGTATTTTCCTGTACAAAAATGAGATCAGTATTATACAAACTACAGTAATTTTACTCACAGAAATTCTTGAATATACAATTAACTTCATTACTTGACTAATGCGTATAGGTACATGTCCTGTTTACTTGATCCACTAACTAGCAGCAGAACACATAAAGTGAAAGTTAAAGAAAGTTCAAATCAGGATAAATATATAATACCGGCACAATTTTAAATGACATGCACATCTTAAACTAAGCCGTTTTCCAACACTCCATGCAATATTACATGATCGATTGGAAGCTTGCAAATGCCTCTTAAAATTGCCAAATTTACACTTTTTTGTTTTTGAACGCCATGTGGTATTGCAATGAATGATAATAATACTGGTAAATGTTGCATTTCTAGCAATTTGATTACTTGTTAATGTTGAGTGTTATGCCGTATTATAGCCAAGAATGAATGAAAACTTGCGTTTACCAGAGTTTGCCATTAATGCTATATACGCATTATGAATGTTTATTATTATCATTTTATTAATTGCCATTACACATTCTTTTTATTATTTTGTTCGTTGTCAACAGCACACAACTATGTAATATAACGCGAATGATATGCGGTTTGAATTAAACCTGAATTGTTTTAAATGTCAACCCTACTTTGTAATAAATTAACCATTTTGTGATAAATCCATGCCAATTTATCATTCATTTCTGAAATCGTTCAATGATTGAATGAGTAGTTCCTAAAAAGCATTTCCCAGTAGTTAGCCAATGCTAAAAGACAATTTATTAAGACAAACTGTCGACGTTGACAAAACCTTGACATTTAGATAAATACGTAATTAATAAGCCGTATATCATGCGCTAATATGATAGAGGAATTATGTGCTGTTTACTTTATCCCGGTTTGCCGCTCACTTTTTTGGCAGTGTTTCTGGTACAAGAACACATTATTATTTGGCTGTCAACTTTTTATTGATCTGTACAATTTGCCACGTAGTAGTTCAATGCCGCATATTATTCAAAAATTACGTTTGGTATGATTAGTATCAGTATACGTATTGGCCATTTTGAGATGTGATGTTGCACTTCTTGATAATAATATTTGCATTTTTTGTTCAAATTATTATTTTAAATTACTGTCGCATGCTGCTGTTCATGCTTCCATACAAAGAACAGGAAAAGGAAGTCAGTGGACCATGTATATTGTCTTCTAAATTATTATAATTAATTACTGTTGTTATATATAATCCAGTGAACTATGTATTACTTATTTCTCCACTAAATTTACCGATTTGCATTCATTTTCCGTAGAATTTGATATTGCTATGATATATATGCAACGAAAAATTAATATTCAAAAACACTTGGCCATGTTTTGGAGGTTGGATCTGCTAGCAAAAAAAACAATAACTTATAGTCCCATGTAGAGTATTTGTCTTGTCATTTTACCATTACAAAATACCAAATCCAAAAAAAGTTCATCAACTCCTTTCATGTCATATTCAAATTTATTAAACTAACAAGAAGAAATTTTATTCTACGCTTTCAGAAAATTCTAAGGCGTTCCACATAAAATATCTCTCACATTTAATGCATCCATTCAAAAATTATTTATTGATGACTGAAAGCAAATTATTTACTGAGCAATCAGGTAGCAAAAAATGTTTTTGCACTTCTGGATGATATTTGATAATGCGAATAAGAAACACACAAAAATACTACAATTTCCGGCATCCCGGCTTAGTCTGTCTGGTATGGTATGATGATGTACTTTTGAGAATACTATGGAATGATCATTTATTTATTTTTCACCCTAACTATATATTATAAAACTATTCTATATATTTTTTCATGTATATTTCACAGTCACTGCTCATGCGATTGACTGACAATGAGTGAATGCTGTGACAAGTTTTAAGTAGAAAGTATAGCGCAATCGCTTGGTTTATTAGCTCAATGAAATAAACCAAACTTTTTCTTATACGATAAATAGTCTGAAAAACTTTAGTAATTATGTATTTGTGCTGCTCTCTGTACACCACCTTGCTGTATATATAAATATTGATACCAAAACATCCAAATTACATAGGATGCGTAGCTGTATGAAAATATCCTCTTTTATTCCAAACAACTTTCACCTAGAACAAAAATAATTCGATAAAGAAGACAAGAAATATTTATTTTAAAATGAGTACGCGTTATTCTAACAAAAAAATTATTTCGTTTTGTATGGAGAAAGTACTCATTGTTTTTCTTTTCAAGGCCCCCATTAGTTTTTTTGATGATTTTTAAACGACAGATCTTTAGATGTATAGTTTAATAGTTTGTACAGTATCTAAACTAGATATAGTATTGACAATTGCCAAATTGCCATGAGCTATGTAGGGTAGAGAGCTACTACATAAAAACTGGAACGATTATAAAATTTTAAACTTTAGATTATAGATTTCTAATAGATAATTATTTATAGCAAAATACTTTAACTTGTTAGATCAGCTTCTATATCTACATGGCTATTAGATACAAATAGATATTATGTAATTGCCATAGTAGCGGAAGACCAATACGCTTTATTTTTTAAACTATTGTCTTCTCGGAACTTCTTTTACATTTTTATTTCGAAATAACTTTATATATTTAAAAGTCAATATTTATGGCAGTATATTACTGAACACGTCAAGCTGCGTAGGTATATCCGATTCTAAAACACTACACAACACAATTACACTCATTGATGATGCATCCATTCAACATGCATAGAAATGTCCCATTTGTTATCTGAACTTTTTAATTGAGTTATTACGTGTTAGCGCGGGGTTTTTTCCTCCATAAAATACACGTTTTACTGTGGAATTGTAAAAGTTCTACTGCGATTGCCTGAGTAAGTTTTTATGCCCCAATATACTTACAATTACACAGTACAGTACCGTGTACTTAGCGTGTACTCTCTACCATACCAAGTAATGCTGAAAGAGATTGCATATTTAAATCAAAATAATACAGAAACATACTGCAACATCCACATTAGATTGGTGGGGAAAGTTCTATAAAAGACATTAAAATTAACCCATGAATGACTGACTTACTTGTCATGACTGTATAATGTACGAGATATTACTTACTGAAAATTTTCGAAAGATTATGTTCAAAGACAAACTGAACACTTGCAAGCACGAAATCGATGTCATCGCATGACAGTGAAACAAACCATCTGTAACATTCCAGCAATTTCACTTTACAATCTTTGAAACAAGGACATCTTTAATTATCGTTTAATGCTCATTATCCATTTCAAAGTAACAATCATTTGCTATTTGGATATGGAAGCGATAAATATATACGATCGCGCGGTTGGTTTTCAAAAGTGTCAAGTACGCAAAAACCAGTACAAGTATCATGGATATACCATAATGAGAAGAATTTGATTGGATTGTCGTTGAAACGTAGCATAAAAGTAGAAAACAGACATGAACTGCTCACAAAAAATACAAGCTTTTGATCCAAACCTCCAAAATAATGAAGCCTGGTGAAACTAAATACATAGTTTTAAATTAAATATGTATATAATACGACACTGAATTCTGTTGTCGTTGTCGTACGTATTAAAATGAAAGCATCGAATATAATAAAATGTACTACTGCCTACTATTGTATATAGTACATAAAATATGAACGCCAACAAAAAAAGACAAGAATGAAAACGAGTGTGCTATATTATTTATAATCTAATAATATATAGCACATGATAACTATAAATACCTATAATGATATACAATATACATGTATTGGAGTATTACTGACTATCAGAACTATTCAAGGAGTAAAATCCTCTAATAATTGGTCCAACGACTTCTTTTCCCGAAATTATAACAACAGCAAAAAATAATAAATCGCAGACTCTGTTGGTTCATTGTTTATCAAAACTGCAAAGAGAAACGGATAAAGATCAAAAATAACGAAAAATATGAAACTGACTTGATAAAGTTTATACAAGATGCCTTGCCAAGTGCGCCAAATTGGAGAAAGCGTGCACTTCTCCAGCCGACTCTATTACTGTGTGACCACTTCATTAATAATTTATGAGAAAGGAGAAAGTACGTAAGTACAAGACAATTTTGCTGTGATTTTACTGTGGTACTTTTATGTACCGTCTGCTGCTGCTACTGCTGATTCAATGCAAATAAGTACGCTAAAACCATAGTCAAGTTTCTCCTAGCGATATAACGTGTTTTTGCTGTTTCTCGGTGTGGCCATGATGAAATCATAATAACCTTTTTTGAAAAGTTTTGCGAATAATGCCATAAGAGTCTGTTGATAGTAAAAAAGTGTTTTTTGGTGTAAAACAAGATTTTATGATTATTACTGTTCTTATTATTATTCTTGTTCTGATTATTATTATTATTATTACCATTTTGCATTCTCTATTATTATTAAATGATTATTTTTTTATTTTTAATTCGCTGCAGCATTTTAGTCATATTTTACTGTGTATCCAACAGAGCTGATTTATGATTCGGCATGTTGCCTCTTATTATGCATCCGATATATAAGTCAATGTCTATAAGTGTGACAATGTGAATTTTGTCAAATTTTTTCAATGTTTCGATTCACTTTTTCTTACGAATTTCATTTTTTGTGGCAATTTTTTATATCTATGATTGGCTATATATATTATCTTTAAATAATATAATTCAAGAACATATTTTGCAAAAAATAAATAAACAAGATTTTTTTCGACACTGATATATCTCATCTAAATATATATACTTATAAATGTTATATTTATGTATATATATTTAAACCAAGCAAAGCAAAAAAAAATATTCAGTTTGTTTGTTCGTTCGTTCGTTTCATTAAGTTTTTAATCACTACAGCCAGCCATTTTTATTATATTACATTTACTACTACATTATTTCTTTACTAAAATTGTTCAGTTCTTAATAACAAACAAAATTTGTGCTGATTATATATACATATATCTCTCGCTATCTCTCTATCAATGTTTAAAAAAATAAGAAAAAGTCCGAAATCGCCAAAAAAACGAGAAGTAATGATCATAAATGTGAACAAATGTTTATAACGTTGTTAGGCGCAAAGGCTGCAACAAATGGGAGATGCACAATCGAAAGCCAGACTGTCGGAGGTAATAAATCAGCTCTGTTGCGTTCGTTCGTAACTATATATACCTCTCTATTTCTCTATTCCTCATGTTCTAATAAATATTATTATTATTATTGTTATTATTATTATTATCAGTATGATTTTTTGTCGCTGTTATATCAGTCTTATTATTATTATTATTATTATTCTTGTAATTTTTTCGTCATGTTTGAGCAAAAAGAGAGAACGAACGAGCAGCAATAAGCGTTATAAATCCCGATGTCTCTTTTTCATATCTAAATTTCAGATTCGTGTGGTAAATGCGTTCCGTCAAGGTCTAGACACTCGGTACGGTGAACGAAGTAATCCATCCATTGCCGCAGTACTTCAAAAACAAGCTTCGCTAAGCAAACGACTCTCACAAACTTCTTCCATTGAATACGCTGACAATTATCCGTACGAAGTGTCAGTTCCTGAATTTGAGCGCTTATCATCCCGAAGCCATACGGAAACAGCAGTCTAGTAGAACTTTTTGCATTTTCCTTGTAAAAACGATGGCCATTTTTAAAAAGAAAGAAAATACAAAAAAATATATGTCATAACACAACTTGTTGTCATTATTAATAATTGATACTATACTCCTTGTACTTAATTACTTTTCATATTATTCTTGTCGTAAGTTTTATGGTCGACTTATGTGTAAATTAATCAACGAAAAATATAACTGTATACAAAAAAGTAGGTAAATTCCGATCAATGTCAAATGTATTCTGTCCTGCTGAAATAATTTTTTTTCTCAATTTTTTGGGTATTGTTGCAGTGTGTTCCTAAATGTTTATATCTAGCAAAATATTTGTCGTTAGATGTGTGCTACTTATGCGTAAAGTATTGAAATTTGGTTGGAGAACGTGATACAAACAAAAAAGATACAAAAAATTGGCGTTTATTTTTACTAGAAAAGTATCCTGTAGCGATCCTTACTTTTACCCAACAACTCAGTACCAATGAAATATTATTAGAATTTACTATAATGCAAACGAAGGGAAATATGGCGCAATAAAAGTTGCCTGGACATTTTTCTTTGATCCATTTTGATGTTGCTTTTTGTGTTTATGTGTTTTATTGAATAATAATGTGATGATAATAAACTTTAAAAGCATTTTAAATATAGTGATAAGATTTTCTGTATTATAATATTTGGGGGAGAGATTTTCAACCCCGTGTTCTGCTTTAGTTAATTAGACTTTTCTTTTTCATTTTATTTTTATTTTTTTGCTGTCAAACAGTGCCGTTCCGCAAGTATTTTTACACGTGTCTTAGCAAAAGATCGAGTAAAGATGTGCTGTGGCATTTGCAAGGATTATGAAATATATGACAGGTATTATTTATGTAATTGTAAATTGAAATAGGTAACTTATATATTACTAGATATGATAGTGATTGCTAGGAAACCAATACTTTATGTACTTCAAAAAAAGACGTTATATACAATTAAAAGTAATAGTATATGATATAGATTATATTAAATATAAGTTAGTGAGAGAGAACTAGCAATATAATTGGTAAATATAATGCTTACTATCGTCAGGCTGTCAGGATAGTTCATTTTGATAATTTTTCAATTTTATTGTTAATTATAGCAAACTATAGGTGAATAGTGTGGATAGGAAATGAGCGGCAAAAATAATGATAGTATATGCTATGCTCCACCCTTTCCATTCTTAGCCTTTCTGGTAAAAACTAAATACTTGTACTCGCGTGTATTCCTGTGTACTCGTTCGTTATCTACAGCCAATCCAGCACGAATGAAATTAACATTTTAAAATTAGGGAAAGCATTCTGGGTTTTCACTCTTTGGCTTTCTTTCAGTGACTTACTTCGATATGATGCCATTTGTGTTGTGAGTTCCAATTTCTTTGGTTTTTTAAATTACATTTATTGAAGAAATTGGATACGAGTCGTAAATAGAGTCAAATAACGAATTGTGAAGCCTTATTAAATTCGTATTGTTTTTAAGGCAGCTGCAGTAGAGCTAAAAACATATTGCTATTCTCTCCTAAATGTAGACAATTCAAATTATTGTTGCAATTCAAAGCTATGTATTTTTATAAAGAGAAGAAAATATAATTTACTACGAATCCACTGTACAAATAGCGGCAAAGGAAGTGCTGAAGAACTAACTTGTTGAAATCAATCAAGTATTGGCAGAAGTTAGCTGCGTTCATTTAACCATTAGCGACGTTAATCGTATTTGTAACTAAAATGCCGCATTAAATGAAAATCTTAAGACGAGATGATATTTAAATTAAAGTTAATGTAGTAAATAGCCACTGATTCGTAATGATTACATAAGAACTTAAAAAATTGCGCATCTAGTGTTTGCAGTAACTTGAAAGAAACGGATGAAAAAGCATAGGTAAAAGTTTTCCAACTTATTTCATCTGACCAGATAATGCGACACAATAGTGCTATAACGTTGTAGTAAAATAACTGTCAACATTTGAAGCAACTAAAATCTTGACTCAAGTAAAATGGCTATAATAGGAAATATAAGTTTTAAGGGAAACAATAGAGACATATATTTACTTCTTTCGTTACATCGGGCATATTAAATTAGACTAAGAAATTACGATTGTATTCCTGTTATGTATTCAAAAGTCGTACAGAGGCAAGCAACATTTGTAGAAAAGAATTACTATTTAGCATCAGAGAAAGAAGAATTAAAATGCAAGTTTTATTATTGGACCGCGTTCAAACATACAATGTTCTGTATTACTATTACTGTATTATTAGCTGAAGACAGAATACCTAAACAAAAAACTGTTACATCGAGTTTCGCTGGCTACTATTTAATCAACTAAATAAGGACATAAAACGGCAGGATTAGTGTGCAGTGAGAATAAAAGGGCAAAACATTACGATATAAGCCTAAACTAAAATAATATATATATTATCTATAAAAGTCTTTTCTAAAAACGACAAAAAATTGGAAAAATAGTTAATAGATCTATATGTAACAGGAAAGTTAGTTGTACTTGATAAATCGTCTATGAAGCTATATTTCAAGTTATTTGATAGTATTACATATAACTATGCAGGTGTATGAATATAATTGATGAAGATGGAAAGGTAGATAGTGTTTCAGAGAACAGACTTCACTTATTGTTACTAGAGTTAAATTTTTAATTCTTCGAAAGATTTTTAGGCCCACAACTCATAGTACTTAAATGAGTACCTATACAGCAGTGGACGAGAAGAAATGTGAAAGAAAGCTAGTTTACCTCATAACACGGAATACAATATGATTTGGATAAGTACTGATTGCTAGACAAAGAGGATATATTCAACTTATTGAGCATCACAATACATACGATAAACTGGTGTTTTCAAAATGGTACTATAATTTATTTATACAAAAAGTATTTTAAAGCACATAAGTGTTATTTATTGTGTAAAGAAAGGAAGGTTTAGAACTCTCTCATACGTAATAATAATAATGATATGCGTACTGTTATCGATAATCAATCGTACTACACTCTTGTACTTTTAGTGCTAGAGATAACTTGTTATTACTATTATTGTTATTGTAATTGATAAGTGAAAGCTATATTACGATAATTTTAGAGAAGAAAGATAATATTTCGTATTTCGTTGAATTTTATTAATAGTATTGACCAGTTTGCATGTCTCATATCGTCTCCCAGCCCCAGATTCTATATTATGATTATAATATTTATGTATGTATTTAATACGTTCACTTTTTTAAATATTCTGCTGTTGTAAAACGTACTGGTACAAGAAACTGGAAACATTCAAAACCAATCATAGAGAAAGATCAAAGATAATATAAAATTGAAGTGGAATTTTATTTACAAGAACTCGTGAGAAAAATGAATTAGTCAAAATCGAAATAAAAAAATATAATTACAAATAAAGGACCCAGAAAATGTTAATCCTTGTTGAGGTATTAATAATCAATATTAAGCATTTATAGTAATGCAATTTTAGAACAAGTAAACATCTTCACAAAAACAAAAAATACAGGTAAAATTGTTTATAATAATGAGAAAATGTGTTTTACAATGACAAAACTTGGCTAAATAAGATAAACAAATACAAATTGTTATCAATTGGTTGTTCAACTAAAAGTTTTTTTTAATGTTACGGGGATAACATATTTTAAAATGTGCAGAATAATTACCGGAAGTTTGAATGTTTTGAAAGGTATAGCAACAACCATTAAAAGATCCTTGTTGCCAGTATACAGATGTAATATATTATATCATTATTTAACAGGTAAAAGATGAAAAAGATGGGAAAACATGCAAATCTTTTTTAAAAAGTGCATCAAACTTACAATATGAATACACACGCTGAGAAAAATATATTCAGATATCATGCTTGTTAAATAATAATATTAATATTATTCAGTATACACACATAAATACATATATTTACATTACATTTAAGTGTTCATTATTATATATCGGAGAGTTATCCGCTGTATTCTATATTTCAAAATGAGCTCATTTGTTTGAGATCAGAGAAAGTTCGATTTTTTTGTTTAAAAAAGAAAAATCACAAATGTATGTACTAAGATAGTAATAACCAAAGAAAAAATAAAAACCAACATGAAAGTTCTTTTCTTATGTAACTAAAGGGGAAGTTTAAACTTTAATCGATGTCACCATTATATATCATCGTCATCAACATCAACTACCGTGCCTCACCATATTTTTTTCCTCTACATCGAAAATGGATCTTAATTATGTGCAATGAGCAATTTAAAACGCGATAACTATCCTACCTATTCTTTAAGGTTTTAAGTACGTAATAGTAGTTGATTGCAATTGTCCTTCGTTTGCACATTTACCTAATTCTGATTTTTGAAGCTCAAAACATATCTACAGCCATCTACTTAGCATTTATGAGATTTTTCTACATTAAATAAATTATCAACGAAAATCGCAAACTGCATTTTGTATATGTTCAACCATAACTTTGAAAAATGAGTTTCATTAGTGTTATCATTCTATACGTAACTTATTTTCATTCGCGGACCACTTTTTCAGTTATCAGGTAAGTCTTGACACAGGACTTCTCGTAATAATGAAATTATCTAATAAGAATTGAAACTTCAACTCAACAGGCGTCAAGGTATGGATGGGATACTTTTCTAATGAGATGAGTACTTAAGCATAAAAATTATACCGTATTTTTCAATAGTATTCAATTGTCATAGCAATTGGATGTGAAACCTGCATCGAAATTTATAAAAACGACAGCATAATTTCATTTGACAAGTCAACCTTTGCAAGAACAACAGCAATCCACTCTTCTACAACATCATAGTAATAAATGAAATGAAACGGTAACAAAATATTTTCTTCAGCAGTAGCAAAAACAACAACAACAGGTAAGTCCTTCTTGACGTTCATTACCCAAATGCTTATTATGTACATAACGTCGATAAACTGCTTATTTTTTGTCTCTGTATTATATATTATGTTGCAGCGGTACGGCATCACCACACGGTAATCATCCTAGACTATCATGTAGAAAAACACAAGTAAACAAGTTATATAAAAAAAGTTTATTTCTTTTTTTGAAAAAATGAAGAGTGTGAGTTTGTTAGAAGGCTTCATCAAACAATTTTTGCCCTGCAAATTATTTCTTTTTACACAGGATGCAAAGAATGGGAATCGGAAAAGATCGGTTGTTGTACTTTTTACAGTGAGAAAATGAGCAGTTTTAAAAGTTATTGCAATTGATGCAAGAATTACAGCATTTGAAAGTCAAAAGAATGGTGATAAAAACGCAATGATGACGAACCATGTATGCGTATACTACATGTTCCATTATTCCTCAAGAACAACCTCAACATTGACAGGGTTTTTAAAATGTTTTTCTGCTCACAAGTGACTATAGACAATGTGACAGGGCAGTTACATTACATGTTGTTGCATATTTATTATGTGTTCTTATCTTAGGCATTTATTGTTTATCTATTTCTCCGCTTATTATAATGCCCCATGTCCAAAACCCTTAGTTTTACTGTATTTGAGATGCATCACGGAATTATTGTCAATTGAGGGGCCTCAGGCCTCAGGTACACATAATGACAATGCAATTCAGCTATGTTTTTTTTAAACTGGTCGTCCCCTCGCTCACAGTTAGAGAGCAAATAATGTCACAAAGTCACAACAATGGCGCACTCATCAAAGGAGTCAAGCCCCAACTCTGTACAATTTACTGCTCTTAAAATTGCAACTTCGCGATCACGATTAAAATACGCCACTAACCATATGCGCTCGTCATCATCAGCTTTTGTAGCATCGGTCACATTTTTTATACCAGGAAAAAAACGGAGTGAATAAACAACAACGAATATTGTAAAATTCTTTTGAGGCTGTAGCGACGAACTGAAATGAGGGAAACTGGGTCTGACATTTTTTGCTAGAGATAATAACTTGCTGCTCTTCGGCTGTGAGCCAGTAGAAGTTAGAATAGAAGTGCCATTCCATTATCATCATCAACAGCTTCTTCATATTCATAATCATAATCAACAAAGAAAGCTTTCAAGCAAACATACGACGACGGGATTAACGGACGCATGCACACAAGATAAACAACGAACATCAAATAATGCAAGTTCACATCAGCTACTTATGTACTACTACTTCTACTACCCATAGGCTAACTAGCGCAACAACAAAAAGAACAACGGTCAGCTTTACTTTGTTGCTATTGTTGAACAATTGGCCAAGTCAAGTTGCAATGCAACTCGCAATCGCAAAAGAAAGAAGCATACACAGTACCAAACAAGCATGTACTCAAAATTTACGTGTGGATTCGCTATCATCTTAAAAGATTGTATGCTGTGTGCTGTCTCGTTCACTTCAACTCTCAAGAGTCAAGATACAATTTGCCCTCTTCCGGTTTCTTCGTGGAGGATTTTGTACATTGACTGGTAGGTATATGTATCGACATGTCGCATTGTACAAGTTGCAAACCGTCGCATTACACGGCACATAATGACACTTTTGTGTTTGCTTGCGATATGGCGACGAGGGAAGCGTTCTTCTCAGTCTGAGGAAGAAAGAAGGAAATTATTTTGTGTCATCGTCCGTCATAACTTGGTCGAAGTGAAAGAAGGGAAACAATGAATATAAATTGTCATTGTCATTGCAATGTCAGCAGCATAGATATTGTTGCACTTCACAACCTAAGTGCTATACCTTTAAAGCCTTTAAGGCTGATAAAGTAAAAAAGAGACCTTGAGAAGTGTGCTGGGTTGGCACACAAAAATAACAAAGCCCTTTTTAACTGCCCTTCAACTAAATTCCCCATCACGAACAAAGCTAATTCCCATAATATGTCCTACTATTTTTTTCATATCGAGAGCATGATGCTGAATCACTATGACAAATATTGTGTTTGCGGCAGCTGCATACATAAAACGAATGATAAAGGGTTTCAATCACAGGGTTTAAATTTAGCTCGGCAAACAAGTACCTATACTGCATACAAATTTTCAACTCATTTAGATTCATTTACTAACATTTATGCTGCATTATGTAAAAAATCATTTTCAATTCAAGTAGCTAAATTGAGATTTGGATTTAATTAAATGTGTATTTTTACATGACTGGTAAAACAGTTTCCTGTTGTGCTTCATTTCATCACATCTCTCAGCTTGCTTTGCCTGACAAGCATTTTTCCGTCTTTGTTATGCAAATGTCCAAGGATTATAAAGACTAGATTTCTGTGTATTGCTTGCTGCAGTGTAATTATTTTGACAGGTATAGCATTGCATGGCATTTGTGGAGATGTAAAATGGAAAAGCGAGAGTTTTTGTTGGAGAGTTGGAATGTGTAAAACGTCAACGCACCTTCCTTTGGTGCAAGTCCATGAGTAATGCAAAACGGATTCATGTTAAAATTTGTCAACGTCTCCGTGTAGCTCGTGTTCAGTCTGTACGATGATGAGGTATACCTAAATGTTGTTTTTCCTTGTATGCATCTACACTCCCTGTCTGTCATACAGCCTCCCTTCTTCACAGTTGTTCGCTATTCTCCCTCTTGATCTCTCTTGCAGATGTTGTTGCTGCTGACCAAGACCGTAGCGAGACTGGCAAGGGAGACCATAAAGAAAATTTTGAAAAAATCCAGAGGTGAGTGTTTAAAGTATAAAATCACAACTAAAATTGATCCTGTCTTTCTGAGATTGAAAGTCAAATGCTAGTGCGCATTCTGCCTAACTAAATATGTAATGATTTTTCATAAAATTTATAGCGCATTTTGTTTGAACATAATGATCCAGTATATTTCCAGCTTTTAAGGGCTAATTATATTATGCTTCTTTCATAAAATCCTTTATGTCCTGCTATAACCCATTTATTTCCCCCTTAATAAAACCATCTTATTGTTGTAATATTTCGGAACATATATGTATTAAAATACAATGAAAACAATTTTTCTCTCAACAATTAAGTACAGTCTTTGTCCACTTTTCTCACCTCTCTTTTTCCCTAAATCTGGTTTCAACTTTTTCTATGCAATAATGATGTTGTTTTTTGTGTTATATGGTCGTATGTCGCTGTGTTTTTCTTGTTCTCTCTTCTAGTCTGTTATTTTCTATCCGCTACTAATAGCAATAGCAGCAGTAAGTAGTATTGCTCACTCGTCATCCTTCCCATTCCCAGGATTACTCTAGATACATAATACAGTTTTTTACAGTATTCGTCATCCCTACCAAATGCGTTTGAACACAAAACTCTCTCATGGTAATATTGTGTGTACTTCTCCTTCACATTTCACATCGAGCTAAAAGAGAGTTAGTTGGAGAGAGAAACATAATATTCAGCAGGAGAATGGAAAAAGGAGTAAAAAAATGTATATGAGGACGGATCACGATAATGGGGATGAATACCAAAATTCTAAATCCTCGACAAACAACATGAACATGCAATGCAAAAAGTACTGACGAACAAGATCGTCGTGAAAATACATGTATAGTACTCACGTCTACTTTAGATGGTGGCATACCTATCCACGAGGACTTGCTTAACAACGTCTTCCTCATCATCATCATCCTGAGTTCAACCCTTATTTCTATTCCTGTTCTATGCGCTGCTTAATAATAATATTTGTACCAGTACCATCCACCACCATCAACAATACTAGTATTTTCGCTGTTTTTCTTGCAACTCAAAAGAGAGTGGACTTTACTGCTCAAAAGTGAACTGCATTATGCTTCCTTCCCTGCATGCTTAAAAAACTGTTCTTTCATGCATAATAACATAACACACAGAGACAGAGCAGTTCAGAACAACAGAGAGGCTGAGAACTGAGACTTCTCTGAGTAATTCTAAATCTGTTGCTGTCGGTTCTCAATACTACATTTTATTTGAGTAGCCTTTTAGTTTTCAGTCAGTAGTAGATAGTGATTAAGATTTATTACTAAAAAATGACAACATTGATTTTCGCGAGTAGAATGACACTTAACTTGTGTTTGTTGTCACAATGGACGAAAATAAGAGACAATTCATAAGAATCTCGTAATTCGTCCATTTGTGACTTGTGTGTCGAAAAAGGTTTGACAACTAATGAGTGTGGTGAAGAGAGAAAAGCGTTTTAATTGGATTAACACTACACGCGAAAAAAATGAAAAGAATCAGTGAGTCGTTTTATTTTCTTTCTCATCCGCCTGCTCCTCATTACTACTTGCTTTTGCTATGAAAATTGCATCTCCGTTGTTAGCCGTTAATTGTGTGAAGGAGTGCAAAGGTCTTGCTTGCTCTTTGTTGCGTGCAAAGTTACATAATATATTGTGAGAATTGACAGGGCAGAGTAAACCATAAACTTTTTCTATTTTGACAACGAAACTTTTTCTGCAATTGTAATTTGAAAATAGACAAAAAAATAATCTCTCTATTCTCTGCTCGTTTATCCTGTTGCTAATCATGGAAAGATGAAAGACTGATGATAACGATAGGCAAACACTTTTTTAAACAAGGCAAATGACAAGTTGATATGATGATGTATGATGACTCATTATCGTCAGTCGTCAACCAAATCATCACATTCTTTTTTGGATGAACAGGGCAAACAGTTGAATTTGGATTTCATTAATACTTAAATGTAAATTAGTTTTTATCAATTTCATTGATGAATAGACAGTGTAACCGAGGACACATTTCTGTGTGGAGTCTCTGAAAATTGATGTTGTCCGTTTTTTGTTTCATTCCAAAGAGAGCTCTACAAAGACGTGTTTTGTGTGACTAACAGTTTAGCTAAGTGTGTGGCTACTGCATTAAATAGTGAATCATTTTTATATAATAAATGAATACAGTGAAACGAAAACCACTTTGTGGTGACAATTTTTCTTACAGTTTTGTATTGACTATGACTACGTCACTAAACGGTGCATATTTTGATACGTAATAGAATTTTTTTACATTGTCAATTTTTATACCGAGTTTATATGTGCGTTTATTCATAAAAATTGCAACTGGCAACAGTGGCAATATTAAAGATGTTTAGAAAACTAGTGTGTTCATAGCTTTTATGAATACATGATGTTCCTCATCTCCAAAAAGAACCAATGCCTTCCATTGTTCAATTAACAATTTTAGCTTTTTTCAATGTTGACCAAAACGAATAATAATTCAAAGGCCTCGGTGGACCATGGCTGTCAATTCAAAAAGTCTGCTATTTTGTACAAATAATAAAAATACATAACGGCAAGGGAAATTTCTGCCATCATCACTAAGGAACTTGCCAGTTTTATACAAAAACTAAGAAAACATTTTCTTTAAAATATTCTTTGTGACAATGACATGTTATACGACCAGTTTGCCAAAATTTGAATTTTTATATGCCGTAAGACAGTACGTAAAACTGTCGACCGTATACGCTGTAAATACAAACTTTGACTGATTCACAGTTAATGAACATTTTTGTCCAAAGTAATATTAGTAAGTTCAAGTTGGGAGAAAATCGGAAACAGTGACAGTGAAAGAAACATTCCAATATTTTCTACTGCTCAAATACAAAGTTTTACTACTAACTCTTGTGCTTAAATTGATTTGATACGTTGAAAATAAAAACAAACACTAACAGTGTCAGTAAAACGTTTAAATTATTGAAACCAAGTTTAAAATGCTGCATAATTGAAATTTAAAGGCTTCCATAAAATAAGTGATTCCATTTGCCACATTGTTTTCATGGATTTTCATGTAATTTCCAAGAAGAGACAGGGGAGTTGCTACACAGCTACACCGCAACTAGTCGTAATTAGGTATGTCGTGTAATGTAAACAAGTATAATATCTATGCACTTATGACACTTGCGCCCAAATGATCATGATTTATGAACTATTGACCCTGTCCCTATTGATTATGAATTGCTTTCGTAATTATTTTTGATTTGAACAATTAGCGAATGTTTTAATGCATAAATCATTACTATTTATACCGTTCTTTGCTATTTAGTTCAAAGCACATGCTCACGCAATTCCCTCTGAAGATTTTTTACCTCGATATTAAGGATCATTGCGAAAAGCAAGAATTACAAAATATTGCAAGCAGTTATTAATTAAGATTAATTTCCGTCTTCCACATAAACCATAAAACACAGCTATACTTAATTTATCATTACTGCAGATGCATATTCGCAATTGCTAACATTGTTAAAACATAGTTTTGCAATACGTAGAAAAAGAAACTGAATTCATCTTGATGATCAATTAGAGAAGAAACAATAATCATGACTGATCTACATAGGTATGAATGATGAAACACATAATCATTCAACATCTCTAGTTAGTCTCTCGTCTCGGCCTCGGCTCGCTGACTGTAGGTTTTTTGTCTGAAATAATAATTCAAATCAAGTGGAGCATAACTTTGAGTCATCACATCACGATGATAATGTGATGATGAAGGTGTGTTTACTTGCACTTACTCCGTTAAGCTTAGCTGAATTTACTCTCATTTCATGTTTTACAATGATATTATTATCAGCGAATAATAAATGTTACACATTTATAGTACCAGGTTTTTTATTCCGGTAATAGACCTTGATGAAGCCTTATTGTGCATTTTATGATGGTCGTGTTTAGCTGTGTGTGTAGAAAATCCTATATTTTTGGTAATCACGTCAAATTCGTTCGTGAATATGATAAGAGAGTATTCTAAATCAAATCAGACAATCAAAACTTACATGTAAGTTTAGTGGATAGCATCACAGACAATGGAAACAAACAAAGTTTTATGTTTATGTTTCAGGCGAGTTTTAAAATTAGGTGTGGGTTTGAGATACGAAAACCTTAGGATAGTTTAAAGATAGATACCGTCACCAAGGTTTTGAAAAGTCGTTAGTGCTAAGCTTCGCGTCCTTTGTTAATTCTTGTAGCCTTTAGGCTGTGGTGAATATGGGAATATATGCCTAATTACGTATGCTTACAAATTCAATGGAACAATTCATTAACTTGCAAGGAAATATGTAAAAATAACAATCTTGTATCCATCAATAATACATGTGTACTTATATTTAACCTCAGATGAACCACTTCTTCCACCCTTTGGGAATTTTATGGCCGTAGGCATAAACAATACGCAAAATTGTTTGACAATTCTTGTTAGTTATCTGAGGGTCCTTTCCCACGAGTTCACTTGTTAGTCGATCAGAATATGAATGCAAACATCGAACAATTGTCATGTTGACCAGGCAACGTTAAATAGATAATATTATGCATTTGAGAACAACAAATGTATTGATTTGGGCTTATCAGTTCGAACTGCCTAATAAATGGAGCAACATAAAAATCCGTAAATTATGTTGAGCATATATAATGCATTAGCAGCATTTTGTTTCATAAATATAAACAAATAAAACATAATGTACCTATGTACCAATTGGTCGCTGATAGGATCAGTAAAAATTCAATTCAAAATTATCATCTCCTATTCTGTTTTAACATCACAAATTAATTCTCAATTATAACGAGTATGTTGTGGCGATGGCGATACATGGCACAACATTGAAACATGCATAATATACCATTAGACGTCCAACAGTCTGGCATTGACAAAATTATTCATAAATGCATAATGAACGATGTCGTTGGAAGTGAAAAATTTGCAACGTTGATTACAGCTTTTAATGTTGCGTAAAATGGAGGTAGTGGCCACTCGAGGTAGCAAACAATAATTGCATATAATAATACAATGGCAAAATGATTATTTCAAAAGGCAGCTTTGTACCTATTTACTAGGGAACAACAATGCAATTGTGAAGAATTTATGTACAATTAAGTATTGGTCCATACTCCATAATATTTACGTTTTCTTTCAGTTACACAACTTGGGTAGTTGTAATAAGCATCCCGAAAAAATCATAACCAATTTACAGATGACAGGTTTAATTGAATAAACTTTCATTAATATGCAACCAAGATTTATGTTTCAAAACTCGTTATATTGTGTTATGGTTATATATTTTAAAAATTGAATAATAGTAATATAGTAATAGTAAATATATTGCCATAAAAGCAAAAGAGAAAAGGCCAGAGAGATTGATTCATGCAGGGAGCGGTGTAGTGTGGACTGTGGAGTAATTGTAATGGAACTTGAAGAAAAATATTATAAAGAAGAAATAAAATACACATCATAAAACACTTAATGCTTTCCGAGATAAAAAGCAAACTATAAACTTACAAATATGGGCATTTACATTATCATTACACACTTTAAACAAATATGAGCGCAGCCATTATTAGCTACTTCTGTTTTCTTCCTTTGTGTGCTTGTGTGTGTCCTACTGTTATATGTTATCTATCTTTGTTACTTTTATTTTATCGTTTCTTCCACAACGAGATGTGCTCTCATCCACAAAATATGGTCACCACCATACCTAATCTTATTGTTCCTCTTTTCAAAAACTAACATTCTCTTGCACATGTCCTTTCTCACCATTTATTTTAAATGCCAGAGAACTTAAGTTGTAAAAATGCTGGGGATTATATATATATATATATGATAGTAGAGGCAGTGGGTCTACCATGAATCTTTTAAACCCAAAATCTTTTGCTGTTAAATTTTCTACACTTGTATGCAAGTCCAACAACATTACCAAGAAAAATAGAAAACTCTTACTTTTTACTTTTAGCAAAAAAGTGTGACGCCATGGTTTAATTTTTCGTTTTATTGTTATCTTAAAACGATATCTCTGCCATACTGTTTGCATTTTCTTTTGTCAACGATGAAGCCTGACAGGCCACGTCACGTCAGAACACCTACTATACATACAGTATTTACAAGGTGGAATTATAATTTCCACTTGACTCAATGCTCATTCATGTTATAAATATTATGCTCTACCAGTTGGATCAATCATAACTTTTCATCTTTATTTTATGACTACGAAAGTGAAAGATGAGAAAATCTACAGGATTTTAGTTTGGACGAAATGCTGCAATGATAATTATTTTGGTTCAGTTTTCGTTTTTTTTTTGTCATTTTCTTCTCGTATAGTTCAGTTGACTATATTATGAAAAGCGAGTAAAGGTTTTTTATGCTTGTGCATTTACTCTGTACATATTTAATATGATTGTTTGCCTTGTATGGCGTTATATAATAATGAAAGCATTTAATCTTGTATGCGTTCAAGGAAATTAAAATGTTTTACAAGTGGTTGAACAAAAAAGCTCCAATTGAAATGGTAATGAGAAGCCGAGTTAATTAATTGAAGAAACGCTTTCATATTCATACGATGCGAACAATCATATTTCACGATAGATTAAAATTACTTATCAAGTTTAATGAAAAGGGCTATTCTTGAATTTTTGAGATCGCATCGCATTGTAATAGGATCGTAAATGTGTTTCTGCTTTAGTATTAACACTTTACTATTATTACACTGCAATCATTATCATGCCAAATTGTTAGATGAGACAGAGATGTTACGTATATGCATCAAAACATGAAGTCTGGTTTTAGTTTGCAATTGGCTTATGAATGAATTTTTAAAATAAAAATGTTGACGTTTAGCATAACATCAGCATTTTTTGTAGTCTAACATAACATCATGCACTATTTAATCCAAGTTTTGGCTCGCTAATCAGCAATCAAAACTATCTTTTACTGTTGTTAGTGCTGTAGTTTAACTACCTAATAGACAAGCACTAACTACATCTTACACAGTAATATTATGAGTATTAAAGGTATTTTTATAGGTATATTTGTACCTAAAATAGAAGCACAGTTTGCGCATATATGAGCAAATTTTCTGACTGTTGGATGCGGTCGTTACTTATTTATTACAAGTTTTACTAAAAGCATGGAAACTGTAACCGTAAAGCCATAAATTATGTCAAATGTACGAATAGATAGGTACATATTATAGTGGCATACATTCATAAAACAAGCTATAAAGTGGCAAGTTTCCGCATAGTGCAATTTGCGTAAAATATTTATATTTTTAAACTTCATCTGTCTCTCCTGCGATATGAATGCATCAAATTATCAAATTATCTTATCAGTTATTGATATAGCGTATGGGTTTCTCTCTGTAAATGTTTCTGTTCCAAAGATGTTTTCTATGAAAATTTCAAAACTGCACGACTACAAAGTACAAAGGTTACTTTTTGAGTAAATGATTTGATTACAATTTGATGTATTTCTTTGTCAAATTAAATGCATAATGCATTAAATCAAGCAAGTGAATAAGGTATACATCTGTTTCTATAATATGCAAACTGTACACACGAATATGATGTCATGAGTCATGACACACAAGACGATTTACAATGATAACAAATTTATTTGATATTATTTTGAATTTTGTATTTGAGACATCAAGTTGTGACTTTTGTGACAAAGGAGTTTATTTCTTCTGAATGATTTCATCGGGCTCTTTTTATAACTCATCATGAGTCATAATTCATAAAGCTTTTGTAATTAAAGTATAATTGCTTTCGTATAATTTATGTAGTAGCCAATTCAATTCAATTCATTTATGTACAATAAGCTAATTCGAAAATATGTCTCTTTTGTTTTCTTATAGATTTGGCATTCAAAAGAAGCTCAGTGTCTACTATTCCAGTTGACAGTTGACACTTGTAAGTGTCATTTAATATCTGGACTGATCTGCATGAAAGTGTTGAATGGATATATACGGACTGAAACATGAGTGCAATTAGTGATTTCAACAAAGTGTGGGTGCAAAAGTTTCCCGGGAGTGAGCTTCCGCCAGCCTGGGAGGAAGATGTCAAAAATAACTTGGCCAAGCATAAAAAGCGTGTTCAAGAGCTACAAAATGAGCTGAAACAGGAAGAGGTTTACGTACAATTTCTTGAGAGTCTTTTAGAAGAAGTCGAGAAGCGAAAGAAGGAGTCGAGTGCTGGAGATGGGGTTGGAAAACGGGGCGGAAATGTAGAAAATCAAGAAAAGGATATTGCAGATGTCATTAAGAACACGGTAGAAAGGAGGTCTCATTTTTCAGGCGATAATGCCCTATTGCCAGCCGACGGAGATGGGATTGAGAAAGGGTTGCTTGGTTCATCTAACGGAGAACAATGTAATAATATTCAAAAGGATAGATCTACCCACAGCTTGGATTCCGTTGGAGCAGCAGATGATCTGGGGAATATTAAAACGTCAGATGACTCTTTGTCAACGGATTTACGGGGTGGTACTGAAGATGATGCCAGCGGGGAAGATAATACTGATGACTCCAAAGATCACTTTGTCACAGTGATCGAAGTGAATGGATTTGAAAAGGAAAAGGCTGCAGCTCTAGCTGCCAAGTCAAATGGAAATAGTAATGACCAATTGAAAAGACTAAAGAAGGTGCCTCCGCGACCCCCTCCAAAGGTTTTTAAGCGTCCTGAATCTTCCGCTCCAACCTCTTCCGTTGGGGGCAGACCAGTATCTCAACCAGCAATGGGTAGTGATGACCGAAAAAATATTTTTGAAAAGAATAACGAGATCTCTTCTAAGTCTAACGCTAAAGATGCTGCGGCTGATGCCAAGGGAGATCGCCCAGTGGTATTTGACTCGAGAAACTCTGGCGTTCCGAACAGTAATACCAACGGCAACAATAATGATAACAGCAACAGCCATAGTAGTAACAGCACAATGTCATCCACTTCTTCCAAGGACTGCGCAGCTAACAACTTGAACATTTTCCCGAGAAAAGCTCCAGCTACAAAGAAATTTGAAGGGAGTAAAATGCCTTTGCCACCAACCTCAAATAACCAAGAAGACAAGGATCCGAATAAAAACCATAGGAAAACTAGTTCATCTTCTTTATTGCCCACGTCACAGGATATTGCAAATAATCATGTGTCCCCCAAATCCTCATCTCAACAATTAACTAGCTCAAATTCAAATTCTAGTGAAAAGCCGCAAAATAATGTGAGATCTAAGGTGTTTGATTTGGTGTCAAAAATGGAGTCTGGTCGTGCCCCTCCTGTTCCATTAAAAGCGAGCAGCAACAATGAGCAGTTGACCCCAAAGAGATCGTTTCGTAAGAAAATTCAAGATCCTCTGTACTGTACCGCGCATGATGCTGTTATAGCTGATTATATTGATCCACTTGATGTAGAATATGAAGGAGTTACCGACCAGATTTATGATTGTCCACCAGCCGAGTCACCAGAGCATGTCAACAACAGCTTGGAAAGGAACAAAGGCTCGAAAACAAGCACAATGGAAAGTAAAGCGAGCGATAAAAGCGAGAGAGAGCCAATTGATACTGATAATGAGCCGATGTATGACACCGTTGCTCCTGATCAGGATGACGATTATGTGGTACTTGTCGAAGATGAAAAACAACAGCAAAAGCAACAACCACAACAGAAAAGCGTTTCAGCAAATAATTCATTATCGAAGGCGGATGCGTTGCAGAGAAAACGGGAAAATGACTATGCCAACACACCGATAACTAATGATGCTGCTGCCACAATTAAATCGCAAACATCAGTTATTTCAGGTCATAGTATAACAACCACCACTAGCTCAGGAACAACCTCTGATACTGATGGAATTACTGGAAGTCCGTTACCACAAGATAGTCATGGCGAATCTGGAAAAACTAACTCGAACTATGTCAATATTGACTACTTTTTAGGGTAAGTAAACTTTAAATGAAACAATAATATTTATGCAAAAAGACTTTAGTTCCTCATCGTTTATATTATTTCTTGTTTATTTGTATATCGAAAGCAAATGTTAAAAGTCCAATATTTTATATAAATACAAATAGATTGGAATACATTATTTTTGTAAACTACAACGAACGGTTTAGTTCCCACTGTTGCCAGTTCTATTAGTTTTGTTCTTTGAGTCGAAATAGAATGGTGTGATTTTTTAAATCGGCATTATGCCATTCTCATCTGTATACTATTTTGCAAGTGATGAGTGTGATCTCATTAACTGTACTAATTTTGCCAACATTTTAAAGTTGATTTCTTATCGGTGAATTTTCTCAATTAAAAATTTATCATCAAAATTCATTTTTTGTTGTAGATTCAATTATTATTGCATTCCCACGTAATAAAAATATCCACGATGCTTATCTCCGTTTTTATTTTATCTATCCAGTAAATCCAAACGAAAAGACTCTCGAGCTTCCGGCGAATCAGAAGATGACGAACCAGTGCTTCTTCGTGCAATATCTTTCGATCAAGATGGTGAAGCAGCGGAAGGGACAGATGGGGACGGGATTGATGGACATGTTGAAATGTTTGACATTGACTCAGGTAGAAATTCTACATTTGATAATTACTTTTGTGATAAGCAATAGCAAGTAAAATCTTATTATTATGATTTAGGTGTCTATGGAAGTTCCGTCGATTCCTCCGCATTTGGCAGCGCATCCAAAAATAGTTCACTGGGAAGAGATCCTCATGGAGACACTCCAACCATGAGCGTTGCAGACCAGGAAAAATTTGCCATGTTTAGAGCAATGGTTACAAACATTGCAGAGAGTGAAAGCAGCTACGTTGAAGTGCTTAACGTTATGCTCCAGTACATGAAAGCATTAAAGGCCACTATCTCAACATCCAAACCAGTGCTATCAACAGATGAATTTAACATAATATTCTACAAAATTCCGGAGCTTTTTACTATTCATCAAAAGTTTCTTGCTGGACTGCAACAAAAGAGCTCAAAGACTTCTGTTGGAAAGCACTTTGAAAACTTGGTACCCTTACTCATTAATTATTTTGGTTACAATGAAGATGAATATTTTAATAAACTATATTATCGAAATTAATCCAAAATTTGTTTTGTTATTAGGCGAAGGAAATAGATGTGTATGGTGCATTCCTTCAAAATTATTCTCGAGCCGTGGATACAGTTCGAAAATGTGCCCAAACCAATTCTGATTTTGCTGAAATAACACGAAGTATCCGTTTGAGATCTCTCAATAAAAACCAAGCGGTTTCTTTGGAGACGTTGTTGTATAGCCCAGTATCTAGATTACAAAAGAATATAGAAATTATTCAGGTGAAATCTTTGTTCCATATCTACGACTAAAATACGTAATACGAATTCGAGATTCTAATAATATATTTCCGTTGTCAAATTTCCAGGATCTTTTGAAGTTTTTACCAGAAAGTCATCAAGATCACAAATATTTGAAGTCAGCTCTTCGAGAATTTCAGTCATTTATGAGTGAATTTAAAATGGTTCAACCTGAGCAACTCTATCAAGTAAGTGAAATGGCTATAAAAGCACGTAAGTGAAGCAATATAAATTTTAAATATGTTTATTTATGTTAAATAGGGGCAAGATCGCAGTCCTAGACATCTCGTCAAGAATTCTTTTATCGTGGAACTGTCCGAGGGCCATCGAAAGTTGCGACACCTATTCCTTTTTAATGACGTTCTAGTCTGTGCTAAATATAAGGTAACCAGTCTTGACAAAAGTCAAAACACACTTCATGAATACAAACTAGTATAATATTTGTAAAAAGGAAACACAAAAAACTCTCATTAATCTTTTACAACTCTCCTGCAGGCTTCCGGGAGAAATGAAAAATTTACATTTGAACTCAAATGGTATATCCCTGTAATGGATTGTATGGTTGTTGAAGAATGTTCTGAGCCAAGGGAATCAACTACAATTAACTTGGTAGCTTTGCGTTCCCAAGCATCTACTGTGAGAGATCAAATTAAACGTCAAACTAGTCGAGATGATCCAAAGGTTAGTGTAAAACGGTTCAACTTTTTAGTTCGCTGTTACAATTAATTTTCGTTAACTGAGCTTTGTTTTACAGAAAGCAAAGGCGGAAAAACAAAGGAAAAAGCTAGCAGAACTGGAAGCGCAACTTGTATTAGCGTCCCCAAATCTTGTATTTAAAGTCAAATCCGGTAATGGTAGAGCGTACACATTTTTCCTTTCATCAGAGTACGAGCGCAGTCAGTGGGTAGATGCTATTGACGCTTTGAAGGTGAGTAATTGACACGAATTGTTAACCGTAACGACATTTCTTTGGTTAATTAAGTTATGTTGAACGTCCAATTTATTCATGTATTGTTTGCCTATACAGGCCAGCCAGTCCACTTCTGGAACACAGTTAAGTATGCATGAGTTACAATCTTGGCTTACGTCATGCAGAAAGCATTTAAAAACCAACATGGGGTCCTATCTGCTGAGAACTGGACGTGATGAAAATCTTCTGGTCGGTGATTTTTATGTTTTAATTTGCCAATTGAAAGGCATTCTTCGTCCAGCAGGTAAAAGCACATAACCCCTTTATAGAGCTGTATTCAATATGCAAAGAAATGGATTGAATTTTAAATATATCTCTCATTTTTTCAGATTTGTACATTTGCCTGGAGGTGGACTCATATGGGCACTTTTTTAGGAAAGCAAAAACTAAAATGATTTGTGAGAGTACCACCCCGAATTGGAACCAAGACTTTGTTATTGAATTGGAAGGTGCTCAAAACCTCAGAATATTGTTGTATGAAGAACACCCAAGACAAGGAACATTGATCAGGGCGAAGACTACTATTGAAGTAATAAACCGAACAATTCTGTTTTCTTAGCTACCAATACTCAATGCCATTGTGAATAGGTACTTACAGTTTCTAGCACACTTTAATCAAAATACTTTTTAATGTAGTTGAATCGAAGTTGGCTGACAGCTACAACTAGTGAAAGGCGAATAGAATTGCAGGACTTTGTGCTCACTATTCAAACCCGGTTTATTCCATCAGAAATGACTATCCGAAGAGTGCCCACTGCCAAGCCTTCTGGCTTGTTTGGTGCAAAAATCACGCAAGTTTGCAAGTAAGTAACCACTGTCCTAAAGTGTAGCCATGATTTAAAAAAAATAATGTAATCCCATTTATCCCGACTATTTTGTGGACTTGAAAACTCTCTAATTACAAATGAATCATTTTCCAGGCGGGAGAAACGCCAGATTCCGTTCATACTCACCAGTTGTGTTCGAGAAGCAGAAAGAAGGGGCATTAACGAAGTCGGAATTTATCGAGTTTCTGGTTCTGCATCCGATGTTTCGAGGCTAAAGAAGGCATTTGAGACAAGTAAATGCTCCTGTAACCTTGTAAAATAGTTAACCTTGTAAATTGATGAATATATTCCTAAACATTGTCTGATTTTATATGATTTTTAGACTCCTATGAAGCTGAGCAACTTTTAAAAGAAGTGGACGTGCATTCAGTTACTGGAACACTGAAGCTATATTTGAGAGAACTACCGGAAGCCTTGTTTACTGACGAGTTCTATCCACGATTTTTCGAGGCATTTAACATCCAAGATCCAGAACTGAGAAAAACAACACTCCTCCAGCTATTCTCAACATTGCCCCCATTAAATCAACATATCATTGTATTTCTGCTAGATCACATGTCACGGTATTGTTTCAAATATTAATTTAAAATTACTATAAATATATATTGTACGCGTTATATTTGTTTTAAATTGTTTAACATTTCAATTTTTAATTGGTTTAGAGTAAACTCTCATGAAAATCACAACAAAATGTCTCTACACAATTTGGCAACTGTTTTTGGACCCACGCTACTTCGTCCTGGCGCGAAAAATGAGGGGGCTAGCAACTTGGATCTTCTTGCTGCCGGTACGGTTGACGTAATGGCGCAAGCTGGTATTCTGTATTTTTTCTTGACGCGACGTTGCAACAACGAGCCCTTACAACCATCTCAGTTAAATTAAATGTATTTTAACCTGCTACGTTTGATGCTTATTATTTAAAATATTTGGAAACCCGTTGAAACTAAATTCACAGATGCGTAATTTCTGTTATATTCTTTGACGTTTTTATGTACAAATACCTCTAATAATGGTTGAAAAGCCATACAGTCATGTCATGCTGAGTAGTATTATTCGTTGTTATTGTAGACGCAACTTTGAGTTTGTACATAGGTAGTTACATAAGGTATGAAACTATTTAAATGTGCCCATGTTTTACTTTAGTGTTAAGGATTTCATATTGTACTTAAGTAACTGAGCTAGAGTTAATTGACATTGCATCACAACTGTTGCATTTTCCAACACGAAGTTAATTTAAATTTTATGTATACCATCAATTGCCATATCTTGTAAAATTTAGGGGTTCAAAGATAAGTGAGGTAGAAATGTAACTCTGGCAAGGGATGAATGTTTATACGGAATGTCGTATATTATCTGAAATGTCAGAAAGTAAGAAGATTCAAGGAGAACATAATAAGAGCATAGCAAATGATATTGTCACCTTCAATGACAAATCTGATAGGCTCAATAATGAATAGATCCTCTTGAGGATTTTATTTACACCAGGCCAATTTTGTACTGATATTTTGTGCTTTTTAATATCTCAAAAACATAATTATTTTTGTACAAATGAATTGCTGTACTGGCGTTTCAGGGTCTTAACTCTTAACGTTTAGCTTCCAACGTTCTCACAGTTGACGAGTTTCTATTTAATAAATTTGAAAGGCTTGCTGAACCGGATTATGGAACTCAAAATATAGTTACTTTTGGAACTATTTTTTCATCTAGTACGTCAATTCCTTCTAAGGATTTGACCTTATTTTCCATAATTTGCTATGCTGGAGTAGTTTCTAATTGTACTTCTGAACATTAGTGATAAAATAAGATTATCTTATGAACTTTTACAAATTATTATACAATTAGATTACCTGTAATCTACAATTCTGATTCTTACTTTGCCACCACCAATTGTATTTTAAATTACCAATCTAACGCTAAATCATACTATTACCAATTACCATCCTTGAAGCAGTAGTAGTTCATCAATGTTTAAACGTACAACTGTCAACATATTCAGGAGATCTGCGGCTTAAGCTCGAATTTCTAATAAGTCAAATTTTAATTAAAATGAAAGGCGTCATCAGTCCCAGTTGCCATCAGGGTTGTATAATTTTGTATATGACGTATTCCAAACTAACGTTCCCAACTTAAGCTCATGTAGACGCATTTTACTATCGGACTTGTCCCACGCATAAAAATTTGAAATATGATATAGTTTACTGTAAATTATAATCTAGTGTACCCCATTATTGTGTTGTACACCATCTAATTTATTTATGGCCTAGTCATTAAATTATAAATACTTACTATATACTTTTACTTACGACGTGCATTTATTAAGTTTTGACTACCGAACAATTTGTTCGTTTACTGTCACATTCAGATTTAATTCTTTAAAATTTGTATAAGACATGCGAATTATGCGATTACACATTTAGCTTATAACTCGCCACTAAATTTTGTAAAAGTGCAACTATTGGCTGAAAATAAATGCATTGTTTTTCTGTATGCAAATTTAAGTGTGTCGTTTTATTTATTCTTCATTGAAGTTCGTATTAACTTATTTTATACACTGACTAACATTTTTCGATCACATTAAATATATACGTTGCGTAAGAAAACATAAATACTATGTAGCTCTTATGAGATGAGATTCATTTTCGTTAAATACATGTATCTTACAATTTTGAGATTATAGAATGTAATACATTTCTGAATAATAACAAACAAAATACAATAGTAGACAAACAACATGGAACGCTGCGAGAGATACATACCGGTTCTCATATTGAATAGATTAGAATGATTTATAATTTAAAGTTGCATTAGTCGATAGTGAAGCAGTTTAAACTCGTTTCTTGACCATTTCCGGTTTTGGAGGACTTGAATTTATGGATTGCAAGGTGAGAAGGCCTTTCATGGAACGATAATACAGCACGGAGATTACTAACAAAAGAATGTTAATGAAGTAGATGGCGAAGCATACGACGCAGATGTCGTTCAAGATATACATCAAGATATAAGCTAAATACGCTGAAAGTACAACACCCATAATACCGATGAACAACGTTGTTTTGGCCATGAACATGTACTCAAAGCGACCTAAAAACCGAAATTAAGAACATTATTTTTACAATTATTTTGATATAGACTAGAATTTGAATTTGTCATTTAGTCCTTATTCATGTAAACAATTAAAAAGGAACTGCTTACTAGTTAACGTAAAAATAGGATATGAGATCACACCGAACACTCCATTTGGCTGATTCAAGGTGGAATTTTCGCCAAAGATCTTCCCCATGATTCCAAATCCTTTTCCCCACCTAAAATAGCAAACAATCAACAATTGGCATAAAAATCAATACGCAGTTACTTGCTTAAAGGTTTGTTTACGTGGGAAACATTTTAGTTATCATTACACAGTTGACAATGTAAACTAAAGAATATGTGAATATTTATGAGAATTTTAACACCAGTGGACGCACTTTGAGCCAAATACAGCAGTGCAACTGATTCCAGGAGAGATATCACAAAGGGCTGTGTACGCAGGGTCCTGTTCCAAATTGATTTCCACGTATACGGAGTAGGCAGAAGCAAGGACTCCGAGCAGACATAACAATAAATGAAATTTCCGAAGCTTCCGCAACCTTTTGCGATACTCAATTATTTCAATCATCATTTTGAAAAGATCCAAAGGAAACTCAAGAAGACGACACGACAAAGTGGAAAGTGAAAAATAAGAGATTTGTAGGTGACAGGTGACAGAAGGAACACTACTAACTAACTACACATCAAACACCAAAACATAAACACAATATCAGCTGCTCTATTTACTTTTGCTTGTGTTCTTTATAATATATTCTAATTTTTTAAAGTATCAAGTCCTTAATTGACTGGAAGTGGCCAGCTGGAAAGGAATCCCCTTCGCCCTATGACCTGTTTGACCATAGCCTATGTATTGGGCTCACATATCTCACCTTCTCACCACCTCTCAGCTTGCTATTACCAATGTTTTCTTTCCCAGAGAAATCACTCGATGGTACCAGTACGAAATGAAGTAACCTGTTTATATACCAGCTTTTTAAACATGACAAAATGACAATTGCAATCTCATTGATTCATAAAATATTTACATTACATTTAGAAAATTGGTTTACTAACTGTTAACTGGACTTTAGATGCGCAGTTGTTGTCGTATTGTAATATCTGTATTATTGGTGTATGCGAGCAATGAATAGTCTTATGTGTGTAATGTGTAGTAAGCACATATATCACGTAGATGTAGAGTTGGCCAACTGCTTTCAACAAGTGATCTATGCTTTTTAAGTGGGTGTTGTATACTGCGTTTGTTTGTTAAAACTGTAGGAGGGTGTGAAAAATGACTAATCCACAACAATAAGTTTAGGTTGAACTAATTTTTTGGAGAGTAATAATTAATAATATTAAAGTACGTGTTATTAAGTAATTGATTAAAATCGGCATCATGTCATGTTTACACCAAGATCGTCGCACGTGATGATCTAGTCTAGTGCCACTATTGATTATGAATTTTATGTTCGTCTTGTCTTTATCCAATTATTTATTTATTGACATTTAACAAGGACTAAACCGAGCCTAACCTAATGTAACAGAATCTGAATTCTGGCAATGCAATGCAATGAGTACTCATTAGCAATCAATTAGCAAACGATTCTTATTAGTTATTATTCCTAGTTAGCTTTCTAAGCTTTAGTACGTTGCATCATGTATATTATTTCTAAAAACATTTTTCGTATGTTACATTTTAAAGAAATCGATACAAAAATTGCATTCAATTTTGTTATTATTGCATAAAAAAGTAGTGGCCACATATAGCTCGTCGTATCTGTACCGTCGACTAATACTACACCTTTCTAGTACATGCCGTAGTGTATCGTTCAAATCCGACTCCTGCCGCCTCAAATCCGACGTATACTTCCAGCTTCTGTCATACTTTTTTATAACTTTGCTCAATGTTTTAGACAATACGTTCATTTCATATTATTGATGCTTATTCTTAAAAACAATGCCTGGAAATTGGAATATCTATTTCATATAACATCAAGCTTTTCCAAATATTCACGTAGCTCATGATAGGCTTTACATCCTTAAAGAGTTTCCATGAAATTCAATGCATCTTTCAAATATTTTGAACCATTTTAATATATTTATTTTTAATATTTAATTTAATTATTTAATATTAATATATTTAATTAATTGAAATTGATTTTTAAAATATCATTAGGAAAAGTTTATGTTGAAAAATTGAAAGGAAAAGACTATGTTTACAAAAATAAATTAAGAATGGTTACTGTTATTATTATTATTATTATTATCATTCCCCGTGGAAGAATTGACACCGGTAGCAATATCCACACCTTCGAACACGTTGACTCCGTAATGCTCCAAATAAAAATTTTGTTGATCAGTCGCTGCCTGTGTAACTGCGTCCTGTAAAGAGAAGAGATATAAATGAATATTATAATATACACTAATGGTAATAAAGCAATAAAGCCTGACATAAATATAATTCCATAAAATATAAAGATGATTACTTGAGTAGTAAAAGTACACTTACCTGGCACATTTTTTTTAGATTAGCAACTAATTCCATATACTTATCATAACCTTCTTCTGCCTCCTGCTCATTGGCTTTGACATCAGCATTTGCTTTTTCCAAACTATTGTAAACAAAAGATATTGTAATTATTGATCTATCTTATCTTAGTATTTCAGTGTTATACGTAGTAATTAGTAAAGTTCAAAGTTGAAAGTAATAATATTTGTTTTTCGTACTCGTCATTCAATTTCTTGAGAGAGCATTCAACTTTCTCATGCTCTTTCTGAGCATCGCTCAAGTTTTCTTCTTCAATTCTGAGCTGTTCACAAATCTCCTCCAACTCATGCCTCTTAGCTGCAAGCTTTTCGTCATGATTATTACGAGAAAATTCGAAGTAAGACAACACTTGTGCGATTTGTATTTTCAAGTGCTTCATTTCCTTATCCAACTGGTCCATTTGATCCTCGAATTTCTGTTTCTCTGCTTGCTTGTGTATTTCATCTTGATCAACCTCTTTAGCAATTTCCTGAATACTTACCTCCGCATATTCCAACTTCTTTTTTGCGACCTTTTATTCAAAAATAAAAGAGTACCGGGTTGGAGATGTATACTCAAACCATCATTAACTCTCGTTCAATTATTTTAAAATCGATTAAACTAATTACTTTTATCCATTCTGCAAGTTCTTTGACGTCTAACGGATTTGTTGGTATTAAGTGAATCTCAAGGTGAAGAGAACGAAGTTTCTCATTATAACTCTCAACAACAGCAGAATTCTTGCAGATCTCGTAATACTAAAACAAGATTTTTTCTCAGATTATGAATTATAAAGGATTAATTATCATCACTTTGATGATTATATTTTCCTTATTTACATATAGCCTAAAATGGGTCTAGGCCCTTAGCTTGCAAACCACTTTGCCTGCACTGTACATTTTGCCTGCAAATCACATTGCCCGCAGACC
>JAQFYG010000202.1:0-40722 GCA_034694325.1 Entomobrya corticalis | reverse complement strand
AAGTGCTACCATTTGGTATACATACTACTTTACTTGGTATTTATATGTTATTGTCTATCTATCAATATCACTAATTTTTCCCTTTTTTCTTCTTGATTGACCCAACTATTTATATACATGTTTATATTTGTATTGCCCTCACGCTACCATTTCAATTTTTTACAAGAAAAACCAGAGACTCGTCCCAATTCTTCTTGACAAGACGAGAGGCATGATCAATGCTCATTTCTTTTTAGTAAAGTAAGTAGTAAGTAGTGCTACTAAAAAGCATTAAAAAACAGATTATATATTTTTTTTTGTTCAAGCACTTACAATTTACATTACATCATCATCGTCATTTATAGGAGCATTAAGGAAAAAAATGGATTATTATTTTGGGGCGGTTTACTACTACCAACCAACTACCAACTTACAAGGATACTTTGATGCTAGTACATTATTACGGTTACGTGTGTGTGTTTTAAGCGTCATTTCTCTCTCCATTCTTTCATTTAGTCAGTCACTCAGAAGAAAAAAATTACGACGACGACGACGAGTGAACGAGCCACTCACTCCAAAAAAACTCTCAACATATTAGTTTGGGAGAGTGCGTGTGTATGTGCAAAAAAAAGAGCAACGACGATGAGAAGAACTACTTTTGCATTTAAAAAACGAAATAAAAAAGGCTCTCTCAATCAATTTTTTAAAAGGAGCCTAAAAATATGGGTGTTGGTTCATGTTTTCATGTCATATATTTTTCCCATATAAATACTTAGCTATTTATGCATAAATTTTATGCGACATTTTTAATGGTTTTCAGATGAATTGACAAAAAAACAACACTACCATACTACCATGAATGGATATTATTTTAAGTACTAAAGCAGGTTCAAATATTTTTATGGCAAATTGGGATTCCACTTTACTCGGTCTTTTTATTGCAAAATAATAAATATAGTGCATATTCCCATGGCAACAACAACAAGTCACACCAATCTTCCAACTAACCACTTAAGTTATTTACATAAAATCTTTAGTTATTTCTTCCTCTACAAGTTTCAATCAATTTTCAAAAAAACAACACCGAATAATAATTGCCATCGCCATAGCAACAAAAAAAAACACAAAATTTTTACATAAAAACCATGAAACAAAAAAACACTCTTCAGAAACACGTTCAATGACCCAAAAAAAAAGCTGTTCCTTTTAACTTTTAACTATAGCCTCTCATTAGAAAGTAACCAAGCGTCTGAGTCTGAAGCGTCCTTATATATTTTTTTTCTTCATAAATACAAATCGCATTTAATTTTACGGGCAAAATAAACAACTACCTACCTACCTACTTCTCCGAAAAGATGTTCTGACTCAGATCACTGAACAAAACTAGTACAATTTAATAGACAAAAAAATACATACATCCACGACCAACGACCAAACCTCCAACAAAGAAACGACCTACCGCCATCGCCACCATCATCAAAAGACATCATTTCATTCCCATTTTTTTGTTCATTGATGTTTTCCCCTTCTTTTTTTTATATCCTGTCTTGTCTTGTAACCGTCTATACAAAAATAATGTTGGACATTGTCCTCCTATTCATTATTTTTTCTCCCCGATATATATTTTTTCCCCTTATTAACGGTTTATTATCCATCCTGCTATACATGTTACTAACTAACTGCCGTTCTGGGACATTAAATTTGATTTAGATTTAGACCAGAGTAGTCACTAGTCATGTCGAAATAATCAATGTACAACAACCAGTGTTGAATGTTGAAGAAGCCACACACACAAGCACAATAAAAAGCAATTTGCCCAAAAAAAACATACACACTCTTTCTATATCTGACTGACTGTGAGTTTTTCTTTTGGTGGGTCATTAGCACTCTTATGTCTGCTTCTATAGTAAATTTATTTAGTTTTTTTTTTGTTAATACTAGTAGCAAGTTAGCAAGTTGTAGTAGATTTTTTGCAAGACATCTGTTTCTTTTTATCAATTTGCTGTCATCCGATTTACAAGAGTAATCTTATTCCTTACACCATATCATCATCATCATCATCATCGTCATGAAAAAAAACTAAACAGACGGGAATAAAAAAAAGTTTGCTTTGCGCTATTTGTTTCGGCGAAATGAAATATATATTCTCTTATATGAGCTTATATAGTTTGGTTTTTTATAGGAAAATATTATGGAGGAAAAGGTGTCACTTTATCGACACTTGAGTCACTAAAAAGATCAAAAAGCTAAGAAGAAGACAGAAGACTTTGTGTTTGGTATAAAATAATGTTGGCTAAAAACAGAAAAAAATAAATATTTGTACTTTTTTTTGAAATGGATTCTTTCTTTTAGAAAGGAAGAGAGAGAGATATAGAAAAGGTCAGATGTATTAAATGGGAAATGGCAGGTCGATATCGAAAGTGATTCTATAATTGACGCTTGTATTATTTCAGGCCTTTCTTTTTCCTCTTGTCTTTTATTTTAGTCTGCACACATGGTGAACAGAAATATTCAGTTTAAAATGTTTTCTTTTTTTAACGGTTTTACAAAACAAACAGTTGGAATTTAGGCCAATAGTTTTCTGCTGAGAAAAAGAAATGCTCAAATTTTAAACTGAAGAAGAAGAGTGAAGAATTACAAGAGTAAACTGGTGTTTTATATTTTTAAGCTTCTTTTTTCTTCGAGGAGAAAACATAAAATAAACAAACAATTATAAATTTTGACAAATTATATTTTGTTGAGAAACAACAAGTACAAAGTAGAAACGGTTGTATATTCTCAAAAGTCAGAGTGATTTCTTTCAAAAAACCAATCCATCATCATCATACATGCCAAAAGCTATAACCCATCATTTATATTTTTTATGAGATGATGTGCGCCATAAATAAACACGAAAAAAGTGTGTTTATTGCTAAAAAATAACTAGAGACAAGCTTCTAAATTTTTTGTTTGCTTTAATGAATACATGATAGATAGAGAGAGAAAGAAGTTTAAAGTTTAGTTTAAAATCTGTTTAAAATTTTCATGTTTTTATGCAAAAAATATTAATGGCCATAATTTTTCGAATCTTTCATTTAAAAAAACATGGATGCTTACCCTCAAAAAAACATTAATATCTAATAATAGATTGTGTCATGTTTCCTTTTAACCTTAACCACCACCTCCACTAAACCACCACCATTTCGGCGATTAGCGAAAAACCAGTCATGTAAAACATGAAGAAAATACGTAGATGAATCCGTTTTTACCCCAAAAGAATCTTGAAAGCACGATTTGAACCGTGGATCCTGAATAAAACGACCACATTTGAACCCTATATCGAAAGATGGATAAAACGTTTCTGACACATTTTGACCTCTGGTGACCCCGGATTACGAATTGACCCAAGGTGTTTTGACAAAAGTTGACTAGTATTGACTGTATTGAAACATGCAGTAAAAATGTTTTGACCTCTGGTGACCCCGGGGTATGATTTTGACATTGGGTGTCTTTACAAAATTTAATCAACATTGATCCCTCTATCAATGGGCAAAAACATTTTGCCCATTAGTCAACATTTGACCTTGTCCGATCTGCTGTTCCCGATGGGGTCGACCCCGAATGCTGCTGATCACTAGCGATTGAGCATATGACGTGGGAAGTCTATAGACTATCTATACACCAAGTTAGAAGAGATTTGGTCAAACGGTTGAACAGTTAGAGCGCGAACAGACAGGCCGACGGACGGACAAACAAACTAATCGCATAACTACAATCAATAGATCCATTTACGTAATGAGCGTGAGCGTAAATGATTTGCAAAGTGTTTATAAATTTAAAATGCCATGGACTTTTCCTGTCATCTCTTCTTGCTTGTTTATGACATCCATGAAGCTAAATTATTGTTCAGTTCAGATACCTAACTTGATCTCTATTTTTTGGTCGGCTTCAACTTCAACTTTTATAAAGATTTCAACTTCAAGTTTTTTTCTTCTTTATCACATGGATTAACTCCAAAAAAGGAGCAAGTAAAGTGAAGCGGCAAAACACTATTTTATCTATAATTTAATGCATGTAAATCCTTTGTCACCTTGATTATTTTTTAAAAAGAAAAGTTGACGGTGACAATTATTATCAGAGCGACTAACAGGTAGGTTGACAACCAGATTTATAGTGAGCTTGAGCCTTGAGCATGAGGTCTCAGGTATGCACATGTATTTTAAATGGCATATTAACTTCATCAACTTCAGGTTCTACTCCAGATCATTGTAAATTGTGAGAAAACTGATGATAATGCTAACAGTTTCAAGATAAATGTGAAGTGATAGCAAGAAATAAAGATTAAAATTACTCAGAAGCTATTATAAAGAGATCATCGTGATCATCATCATTTTATGATTCTTCTCAGAGATGCTAAGATGTTGTGTTGTCACTTTTGTGAAGGAAGATGCAGTTTTCCATTTTAATATTTCAAGCAAGTTTACTAAATACATATTCATGTAATGCACTCATGCACATCATATTGGTATGCACTTCCCTATTTCCTAATTGCACTCATCATCATCATCATCTTCTTCACAACAACAAGATAAAGATAAATATTTATAAGATGTTAAAATTTAACGCGAATGCCACACAAGACATGAGGAAGTAATCTGCTGCTCTGTTTAAATGTAAATATGATTCTTTTAAAGAAATCATGATGATCTTCTACTTGTAAATGTTAAGGTATATATACAATTTCAGATGAAAAAAAATCCTTAATTAACTTTTTTGTATAAGTTTTCAACTTACCTTCTCTAGCTTTGAGGTAGACTGTGTTGGCAACAATATTCTCCAGTTCCATGAGTTCCAGGCTCTATTTGCGACGAATTATTTGTCAAGTGGCAGGGGATATATGACCCCATGCACTTAGAAGTGATAATTATCTGGATGGAATGCCACGAGACATACCTTTAAACAAAAAACACACAAAAATCCAATAAATTAATATTTTTTTATTTCCAATTTTCTTGGCAATTGGCAAGAAAAATGTGGTTGTCATCTATCCTGTCATTTATATTTTTTTCGTGTGGGCATCTCAACTTTCAAGATCTATCTCAACTCAAGAGAAAAGCCTCTAAATACCTATATCATTGCATATCTGAAATAACTCCTCGGGTTTTATTTTATTTATGGCTTATATACCATGACTATGATTTATTATCATTATTTATTATGTACTACGCATGTTTATTTATCAAAAAACAGAGAAATATATGACGCAACAAAACCACTTGCAAAAAAGATACGGTCCCAAATGCATCATAAAAATATTAAAAACTTCAACCCTGACAACTCTATACTATTTCGTAGAAAAGAACAACTGGGAAAATTGCGATCACAATTATTATTACAACTGTCAAAAGTGAAATAAACTAAGAGCAATTATTAGCAAGAGCTATCTACAAGTACAAGGTCAACTCTTTTTTTATTACTGACTATTATCAAAAGGCTCAAGTCTCAAAGGGTTAAAAAATATATCCAGAGATGAACATCAGATTATTGTTCTCTAGTGTCCTGTTGGACTTGTTTAAAACTGTTCATCTCTCTTTCTATTTGTTTTTTTTTCTAAAAGGGACATGTGCTCTCTAAAGGCACATATGACATGGGACATTGGACAAAGATTTTAATGCTAAAATAACAACCCGGTTTAAAAAGTCAATTCATAAAATCTCACTCTGCCTGATTGAAAGAGAGATAGTAAATCCTCCTTTTATGTCTCTGCCTCCTCTATATAATTTCCCTTTCATTTCTAACCGTATAATTAAAAACGGTTTATATATTTATCGCATCTTCTCTTCTCTAGTTCTCTCCACATGATCATCATCCTCAAATCTGCATTACTTTCGGTATTATGCCCCCTTTTATCATCCATTTTACCATTTGACACGCCCACGCAACAAATTTATTAAAGTTGACGCCTTCGCAAAATTGGAGCGTTTATCGGTGTGTGTACACGGCAATAAAAAATACGACGGTTGGATGGTTTCACGGTTAGAATAAAATTGCAATAAAAAGTCAATAACAGCTAGTAAAAGAGGAAGAGAGACAAAAATAACACATTTTTAACGGTAACAACGTCCTATGGGAACATGTTATATGAACAAATGTAATAATAACGGATTCTTCTTCTGGGAAAATGGCATTTATATTTTTAAGGAGACGGTTACACATCAAAAAATATATATAAAGGTACATAACACACGACTTGGATGACTTTATTTTATTTCTCGAGCATTCAGTTCGAGAAGATAATCTCCTTTTTTATTATTCAGATAGATTTTTTTTATCTGAAGTACTTTCCTCCACTTTTTTCACCGTTTTTTTTATATCTATATGTTTGGCTCATATTCCTTTCCACTTGTCACTTACATTTAAGCCGTTTGACAGATTCTCAGAATAAAAAAATAATAAGGTTCTCATCATAAATGAAAGGTATAGACGCTTACGACTTACGGTTGTTGACAGTTAAGGTTTAAGGTTTAACGGTGAAAAAAACACGTGCTTTCGTTTACATTTTTTTTGTATGACATGTGCTTCTGCTTCTGCTTTTTTGTTATGTAATTTTTGTAATTGTTATTATGATGGTTATGTAATAATGATTATTGATGCTCAACATTAACGGTAAACCTATTAAAATAATGAATGAAATGAAAAAGATAATAAGGGAAACATTTATCCTGTCAGTTTTGTGGTGAAGGTTTATTTATAATTTATTGCAAATTGGATTTTGTGTTGTCTTTAAAAACCAATTATTATGAGCTAACTACCTGATAAACGGTTAGAGTCAATATCTAAGGTATGCTTTTTTAGTGCTGCCGTTGGAGTATTGGGAAAATATCGATTTAGTGGACAAGACATTTGGAGGGAATATTGGAGGGGAATAGAATAGATAGAGAGACAAGAGAGAGAGAACCTCACCTTTTTATATTGGAGTTTTCGCAAAAATAGTCGCAGCTGACGGTTGACGGTGTGCAAAAAAAATTTTGTTTCCGGCTGCTCCTTTGTCGTTGAAGTTGAAGTTGAACGTGAAAAGTCCTAAGAAGGTTTTAATTTTGAGGAGGAAATTACTTGATTGCTGCCGTTAGTTTACCGTTGAATGTTGTTGAAGAATTTATGATGAAACTCTTGTCAAAATGTTGAAGAAGGAAATGTATAAATTTTTTAATTAAAAGTTTAGTAACTATTTTTTGTCCAAATATTTTCAGGTCGTCAATGTTAATTAAAAACTTAAGTCGTTTTTTTAAATACGTCACAAAGTAAAAATCTATTTAATTTATCATCAAAGTATATAACTACTTGAATCGTTAACTTTTATACTTGTTAAGTATTGTTTGCTTTTGTTCTTGTTATAACAGCTTTCTTCTTCAGATACGATTTCAACTTGAGATTGAGATGTAAAATGTTTTCTATTTAGCTTTGTTTCATTAGTTAACTTTTTCCTGGAGATTAAACTTGTAAAATCTGAAACCATCTTACAGTTACTTGTCGATCAGCATGTGAAAAACACAATTTTGTACACAAATTTAAGTAGTATTACAATTACAAGTTAGCAAAGATAGTAGTCCAAATTACTTGATAGTTTACTTTACTGTTATTATTCTCGTCTACATTTACACGATAGAAGACAATGATGAAGAAGAAGGAAGAGAAATCCAAACACCAAAGCAATTTGATAGTCTTTTAACTTTAATTTAACGATCTCCCCAAAAAAACACTCGTTTTTTTTCCCAAAAAAAGTATCTTTAACTTTAACGTTTACAGTAACAAAGTAGCACTCGTTTTTAATAATTTCTGACGATTATTGATCTTTACTTTTTAACCCTTTTTCTTTCTGCAGCACTCACTCGACAAGACAAAAAAATCTCTAATAATCAGCAAGACAAGAAGACAAAGTACTCAGATGATTTGATAGTTTAACGAATAGTTAATTTTATAGTTGTTACGTACGAGACTATGAGACAATCACACAGTCAGTCAGTCACAGACGCACAGAAAGAGAGACACAGACGATAAGGAAAAACATCCGAGATTATTTTTATATTTTAACGACTCTAAGATGACGTTATGTTCTTCAACACTTTAAAATATCAACAATTAAAACACTTTGTTTCTTTTGTAGACTGGAATCTCACCGAAAAAACATGTGTAGCTTATAAAACCGTCCTTGTTCTTTAAACACTTGTTATTTTTGCACACGGGGACACACGGATAAAGATAACAAATTATTAGTAATAATTCTCTTTGTGTTTTCTCAACTTCTTTAACCCTTTTTATTATTTTTTTTTAAAGTTATTCCTCCTTTTGCTTCTTCATCATCAGCTTCTTAAGAGCATCATCATCAACATGATCATCATCAACGTTGTCGTCATAGAGACATGATCATCATCATCATCATTATTATCTTCATATATATTTTATATGTTTTTTTTTATCCTCTTCTTCTTCGTCGTCTCTTGCTGTTTATCAGAGAGAATATTAATAAATAAAAAAAAGGGTTCAATCTTCAATCAGAAGAAACGTGCTGTTCTCTAGTTCTTGAATCTTCTTCTCAAAAGAGATGATCAACAAGAAGGAATATATGTTTGAGAAAAGATGAAAGAAGAAGACGAGAAGACGAGATGATATTATTATTGATGTTTTTCTTCTTAAAAAAGTTACTTTAACACACAGATACACACACTCACACGCAACGCACGTTTATTTTCTTGAGAAAAATATGTTGAAACAAAGTTTATGATGAGGACAAGGAGCAGAGAGTTTCTTATGAAAAACATGTATCCTCTATCTCCTCTCTTTCTGGATATTATTCTGAAAATAAAGTCAAAGTAGAAAAAAATTTATTTATATAATATGCAGTAGTACTAGTAAGTATTGCATGTTATTCTATCATCATAATAGCTAGGTATTTACTCTTTTGTCTTCTTTTTTTTTTATATAATAGTTTACCTATTTATTATAACAAGTATATATTCTCTTCAACTCCCAGCAGCCAAGCAATGTAATAATATGTAATTGTTCTCCAAAGAAAATATCTCCTTAGTCCACACACTCACAAAAAAAAGAATCTTTTTTTTTCTATTCTTCTTTTTACAAACCCAGTAAAGTTAACTAGTAGAAGAGCTACATGTAGAATGTGTAGAGATTTGAAAAATATTTTTTTTCTTATGAAAACTAAACTGTGCAAAGCAACCTGCTCGAAAGCTTGTAAGTTGAATACTGACTCAAATGCTGTTCATGTTCCAATGCCAAAGTCTTGTTTAAACAAAAATTGTAAGGTGCTTCTCTTCTCTTCTGCATCTCTCTACTTCTCACACTGTATATTACACTGGGAGTCAGTCATCTCATGTTTCAACATTCTTATTCTCTGTTCCCTTTTATTATATAAAATATTTTTTTTTCACATCTCCAAACAAAAAGCATCCAAAAATTCTCTACTACTTCTTGGTATACTATTTGAAATGGAATGGAAGAGAACAAGTTGCAGTTTTGTTCCATGAAAAAATAAAAAGAACACACAGATAGAGTATTCATGCATGCCTGCTTGCATGGTTCTCTGGGAAATTCTCTGAAAGAAAATTTTTTATTTTATTTTTGCTTTTTGGGTCGTCGTGTCCATGTTATTTTTCATAGGAAAATTGGGCCTGTATATATTTGTGTGGTTGGTTGGTAGAGTTGGTATTTTATATGGAGAATGGATGGAATGGAAAGGGAGACCCAGAGACCATAATATCTTTGATGATATCATGATGTCGTGGTGGTTGGTGCTGGTGGTGGTGCTGGGTGATGCCTTTTAACATTGGCACTATATTTTTCTTGGGAAACCGTTCTTTTGCTAAATGCATTGCATTGCAGACCACATGCTTCTATTATGTATTTTTTTCATTTAAAATAACTTGAGATGTTTTTTTTTGGATTCTTATAGGGAGAAAAATGCCTTAGAAGTTGCTTGGAATAGAAGTCCATGTTCTTCTTATGTTTTTTTTTCTTTGAGTTAAAGTTAAGCTCTCAAGCTCAACAGTCAAGTCAGAAGTAAAAAGAAAAAAAAAACATAATAGAAATGGAGAAGAATAAGAAGAAGAAACGAAAGGGTTGAGCTTTGGCAAAAGGGAAAAAACTTGGCATCTTTGGTTTTTGGGTTGGATATGTGTGTTTTTTTTCTCCATGTCCATGTGTGTAATACCTTGCCATACTGTTTCTTTTATTTGTAGTTATGATGGTGAATAGTCAAGTTGTAACATTTGTAAATGTAAAGCATGTAATGTTTGAAGGAATGTATGGGCATATTTTTCTTCTTGTAAAAAAATTTTGTTCTATGAAAAGGTAGAGAGAAGATGAAGATGAAGATGATAGCGTTTAATTTTTTTCTTTGGAGAAAAGTCAAAAGTTATTTAATGGATTACATAAGAAAGTCTTTTGAGGAGATGTTTGATGTTCGTCCTTTTCATGGGGGTTTTTTGGTATTTAAACTAATTAAATGTGTTTGTTCTAGTCGGAGGTTGGTAGTTGGTGGTCGTTGAACAAGGTTGTTTTTTTCTTTGGTGAAATGCACAGTAAATGTAACGGCGGTTATGCTTGTGGTTGGTGGAGTAACGGTAAAGTATTTTATTTTCATTGAAGAATGAATGGAACGACAAGTTATTATTGCGGGAGGAGAGGAGACAAAAAAGGAGGAGAAAATTGTTGGCTACAGAGTACGGAGACATGATGAAACATCAAAAGAGGAGACCGAGAGACCACCAGCCAGAAAAACAAAACTCATTAATGGCTTGGATTGGTTTTTGTATGTCTTTTTTTTATTTAGGAGATGTTGCGTTGGTTGTTGATGTTGATGACAGGTCTTCTCTTTTCTCTTTTCAGATATAAAAGGCTTCATTTTATCAGAAAATTGGTTAACCTAAATTATTAGGGAATGGCAAAAAAAATTACATATGGACGGTTAATTAGCTTTAGAAAACTAGGGCACAAGGCACAATCAATTCCTAACGGTTGGAATGGAACGTTAAAAAATATATTAGTCTAGTCAATCATCTCGACACTTGACCTTTGACCTGCAAGTTTACGCAAAGGACGTTTCGTTAGAGAAAATGTCGAAAGGAAACCCAATCTTAAATTAAGCTTGTCACTAAATTTAATTCTCCTTGTTTGTATTCCCTCGTTGTGTGGAGTGTGTGGTAACTTCCGTTATTTATAAACATGACCCTTAAGGTTACTTCATCTTCCCACAAGAGCACTCTTACAAAACTAACTACCTATTAAATTTACTTGTGGGCTTTTTAATAAAGCAACTTTCTTTCTTTTTTCCCCAAAAATTATTATGTAAGTCTCGTATTCGCGTGTGGGATGCGGACGTAGCCTTCTTCCCACAACTTCCCAGTCTACTCATATTTCAAATTATTTTGTTATGAAAGCAGATTTCAAAATAGCACATAACAATAGTGAGCTCTTCTGTAATATTTGATATTTATGTTTGGAATTTGTGTTCATGAATGATAACGTAGATCAAAAAGAAGATTTTGTCTAGAAAAAGTTTCTAGTTGGTTGGTGGAGAATGAAGGGGTTACTCATATGCAAAATCTCTGGAGAGAGAAAGCATAGAAAATATTTTTCTTTTAAAACCACATAATAGACCACAACAAGAGGGAAAACACATACAAAAAAAACAAGTTGCATCCACTTCACAATTGTCAATGTCATTGTGTTTGAACTTGTAGCAATTAAGTTCTTTGAGTACCAACTAATTCAAAAACCTACTTTTTTATATAAAGCCGAAAGGAAAAGAAAGTACGAGTACTTTCACTGTCAATATACTTTCTCACTCAACTTCAAAGTAATTTTTCCAAATAAGGCTTGAACTTGAAGAATCCACCCACACATTCCGTCCGACATTCCACTCTTAACAAGTGCGTAATAATGACTGTGTGCTACACTAATTGCTAGTCTCTTTTGTAAACTCGGAAAACATCTGTCATAATTAAAGAGACCAAACAAAAACCGAACCATTTCCTCTGTCATCTAAACATAAAACATTTCATTTTGAATACATTTCAATTTCCAATTCATCAAATCCTAACCAACCCCAATAAAAAAGTTATTCCTTTCCCCTCATCAAAATAAAATATTTACTTTTTCCAAACTTTCATTCAAAAACACAAGGACAACATCACAAAAAAAACACCAGCCAGACATCAAAGTGAAAGTACATACTTTCTCCAAAAAAACTTTTCTTTATTATTCTCTAATGAACTACCCAAAAAAACTGTGTACATCACCCCAACAACCTAGACAACATATTCTACATTGAACCCTATTCTTTTCCTACTTTCTCCGCTCCGCTAATTAAAACCCATAAAATTACATTTAATAAACTTAATTATAATTTTTCATCAAAACAAATTAACATTTAATTTCCAATCTAAAACAAGCAGTTCAAAAACCCCATAAAAAATAATTCATAAACAAAACAAAAGACAAAGAGTGGTCTATGCAATATAGCCGCTTAATTGACCTCGACATTAATTCCCATTCAAAATTCTTTTGTTTAGCAAGTGCTGTGACAAGAATTGTTCAAAAGTGTGAATACTAGTTAACTTTTAAGCTAGTATTTTCCATAACAAGCGATTGTGAATTGTGAATGGAGTAGACGGACGCTGGTTGCTGCTAAGCTGCTCGGTGCTCACTCTACAAAGGAGAAAGACAAACAAAAAGGCAGGGAGCAAACGTGCTTTTTTTGTGTCAGGTTGCCTGTGAGAGAGAGACACAAGTACAGAAGCATTTTGAGAGTGCTCGTGTTATTGTGAAGGAGCCGAGGCGAGAGTGTGTGTTTACATGTATGCATGTCTGTCTATGTCTCTGTTATGGATTTTGTGTGTGTTGTGTTGACTATTGACTTGTGTCTTCTGTTTTTATGGAAGGAAGGAAGGAAAACAATAGGTTTTTTTCTCGGTGCGTGGTAAGTAGTAGTGTGATGGTTGATGGTATGATGTAATGATGCGTCTATAGAGGAGAGCTCAGCATAATTAAAGTTGAAAGTAGATTATCTTGGATATTTTGAATTAGAGGTAAAGGTAGAGTTAAAGGTGGATATTGTTTTTGGTGGAGATTGGGGAATTCCCTTTTGTTTGGGAGCTGAATCTGTCTCTAGTCTCTGTCTCGTTTGTTGACATTTGATAGAATATATAATTAAGTGTGAAGGAAGGAAGATAGTTTGATAGAGAAGGTGAAGGAAGGTGGTTAGGTTAGGAGGAGGAGGAGGAGGAGGTTATGACAGTTTAGGAGGTTGTTTTGTGGGGTTAATGGTTCCAGTTGAAGTTAATGCTTGGTTGGTAAAGTTAATAGAGTTGGAGTTGGGTTTGTTTGGTTGGTGTTTTTGGAGAGTGACAAGTGAAGAAAATGGCATTTACGTCAGGGAGGTAAGTACAGTGGTGTTTTTTAAAAAGATAATTATGTTTTGATGTTGATAGGGGGTTTGATATTTTGTAGATGGAAAGTGTGCGCAATTTGCTTGGTAGTTAACTAATGTATGGGGTGTTTTGACTTGAATGTTTTCCAGTTCCTTCAGCTTTGGGGAAGCCAGTAATGGACAATGCCATGTTACAATCAGTGCTATTCCACAACAAGGGAGTTATAATGACACTTATGACATTGAGAGATGCGCGAGGGAAGGATTCCTCTTTTATCAAAATGAGGATACTCGTGAAGGTTGGTTTTGGAAAATTGAGATAAATGGGATAGTTACTTGGTTTAAACTTAAATGCATGAGAAACGTCAGGTCTGGTTAAGTAAATGGGTTTTGTTTGTGTTTTTAGAAGAGAAACGGCGGAAATCTGTTGTAGTTGGGAATGGAACCGGTGGTGTGATTGTCAACGCTAATGTTCCTTTGATGGCACTTAATACTACGAAAGCTGGTATGGAGGGATTGGATGTTGAAACAATTAACAAAACTATTATGGACGCTTCTGAGGGATCCAAATTTTATGAGCATAAACGAAAGGCGCAGGAGAAAATAGACAGGAAGATTATAGAAATTAAGTATCAATTAGAGAAGCTTACACAGGACCAAATTGAGAAGGCTCAGATGGAGGTAAAGATAATATGTCAAACGTCGAGTTATTTTTGGTTGGGATGAATACAATTATGGTAGAATTTAAAGTAATTTGAGGTTAATTGTTTTATTTTATTGATTTGGTTTGGCTTAATTTAGGTGGACCGACTGGTTGCTGAAGTTGAAGAGAACATGGATTTGAGTCATTACTATGTTCACATTGACATGGACGCGTTTTTTGCCTCTGTGGAGATGCGAGATGATCCAAGTTTAAAGTAACTCGATTAATATACTAAATATAAAACCAAAGTGAATTATTTGTATACAAGAAGACTAATTTGTGAAAACTTAATTTTTCAGGGACGTCCCAATGGCTGTTGGGTCCGAGTCTATGCTGAGCACTTCCAACTATGCAGCTCGTAGATTTGGCGTCCGCGCCGCGATGCCAGGATTTATCGCTAGAAAATTGTGTCCATATGTCAAAATCATTCCTTGCAACTTTAAAAAGTACGAAGAGGCTAGTCGCATGGTGGAAGTAACTATCAAGGAGTATGATCAAAACTTATTCATGTGCATGGATGAAGCTGATTTGGACATTACGAAACAAGTTGTGGCAGAATCTATTCATGAAAATATGCGGCATTCTAGTGCATGGCGGATTGTCCAGGAAATGAGGAGAAAGATTGAAATGGCAACAAAGTTGACAGCGAGTGCTGGTAATCAATTTAGAATTCTTAATTGACTTTTATGTTAAAGTTTAATCATGTAAATTGACAAGATGATCGCTATTGAGATATTAATTTGATTTTTTTTGCGTATTGTCACTTCAGGAATCGCACCGACCAGATTCCTTGCAAAACTTTGCAGTGACATCAAAAAACCAAACGGCCAATGCGCTTTAAGAAACAACAAACAAGCAATCAAGGCATTTCTATCAGCAATCCCAATTCGAAAAGTATGCGGTATCGGGAATGTCACCGAACAAATGCTAAAAGCCGTTGACATTCACAACTGTAAAGACCTGTGGGAAAAACGTGCAATCCTTTCTCTACTATTCAAACGAGCCACTTTCCAGAACCTGCTGGGAATAGCGATGGGCACAGGAAGTACTGTTTTCCGAGATATAACTACTGACTCAAGTGGACGCAAATCCCTAAGTTGTGAGCGAACCTTCATTGGAACTGCGGATCTAAATTTCTTGGAAAATCTATGCAAAAGTCTATGCAGCGAAGTGGAAAAGGACCTTATTGCAGCAGGACTCTGCTGTAAAACTATAACTTTAAAAATCAAAACGACCGAATATGATGTGAAAACAAGAGCACGAAGTATTATGGAAAGAACGGACATGGCTGGGAAAATTTTTGAAGCAGCATGGAAAATTTTCATGTCGTATGTCAGGGAAATACCAGATCTGACAATCCGCTTGATGGGAGTTCGTGTCTCCAATCTGGAGGAAAAAGATGCGGCGAATACTCAACAAACTTTGCATCAATATCTTCAGGGTACTCCATTCCCGTCCAATAATACTACTACTACCAATACTACTACTACTGATGATACCTTTAGGCAGAACAATGAGACTAACTATTGCAGTATATCCTGTCCAGTTTGTGGTCAACAAATTCAAGCTTCAACTGTTCCGGACGCGGAAAGGCTCATGGATATTCATATAGATGAGTGCTTGAGTAAAACGAAAGTTAAGGAAGTCAGATCCGAAAATATTTCTTCGTCGACGCCGCCAAAGAAAAGAAAAACGAATAGTAAGGTTGCTAACGAACCGAAAAAACCAAAGCGGGCAAGTACTGGGTTACCAATAAATGCCTTCTTTCAAAAGCTTTAAAAAAACTGTAAAGAAGCTCCTACAAAAAAGGGTATTAGTTACTTAATGAAAATATTCAAATAACAAGTACAATGTATAATGTATTGGAAGTTGTTTGTAGTATGTGCTTTATGTGTTTAGAAAAATCTCGGAAAACAGTGTCTTTCTTTCGGTTTCCTCAAAAACATAGTATTTCCATTGTTTGTTTAGTATTTGTAGTTCAAAAACTTGATTTTTGTTTTGTTTTTGATCACAAGATTTATAGACTTTTACAGAATAATCGTGATAATATTTACCTGTTTTGATAATGCATTTATTTAATGATTCTTTTTTCAGATTTAATGATTTGTATTACCATGTTCATTTTTACCTATTACCTTATATACTCGTATATATGATGTCTAGTATTTGTTACTAACAGAAATTACAGAAATTAAAAATAATTATTGGCTGTTTCTATATGTATGCTGTATACGATGACAGTATTGATTATTCCTTTGGCATCTGATCATGATCTAATCTGTATCTCGAAACTCACACTTCCACAATCAACTATCATGCTAAATAACTTAAAACCAAATGAAACCACCATAATATCTAGTTATACCACATTTTATTTCATTTAATTAATTGATAGTGACTAATTAAGAACAACAATTGATTAAACACTAGTCAGTCATTTTATGAAATATGTCCATTCAACACGCCCTTTCAACACACACATTTTCAACTAACTCTTTAAATTAATTAGTTAACATTGTTTCGAGATCATAAATAGGAATATACGAATAGGAATAACATCATCATTCCGAAATCGTCTTTGAAACAGTAAGGAAAGGAAATATAGTTTTAACCTTAGAGTTAAAGCTAAAGCAGACTAATTTAATTCAAGTCGACTACAAAATAAAACAATTGTACTTTAAAATACTCCTTACACTAATCAATGAATTAACAACTAAAACTAATGTTCATAATGGTAACACCTTCTCCACAACACCAGCGAACAATTGAAGAGCAATCAACTGTACAAGACAAAGTACAGTACACCTACTACTAACATTATCTAAAAGTCTATGTTATTGTCTAAAATAACAATTCATTCAATTCATACTGACCGGTATCAGTAATTAATTTAATTAGTAATTAAGAACACATCTAGCATACTATTCTTACAAGTCACAAAGTAGTAAAACATCATTTTAAAAGAACGAAGCGCTATCCCTCGCTTTCACTACTAGATGTTAGATGATGATGAAGAAGCCACAGATAAAACACTGTTTGCCGCCGAATCTGCATGCCAAGCGAATTTATAATTGTCCCCAAGGAAAGTACGACATTCCAAATCAATTTCCTTCTTTGTTTCTCCTGCTGCAACAAACGTTTTCGGCTTCTTCTTTATTTCTCGCTCTTCAATCACTGCTGCCAAATTCTTTATCATGTTTCCTAGAGCCATCATTTCCCTTGGAGCCATAGCCTCTGCCAATTCTGTATTAATGAAGCGCTTAGCATAGCCCCGAAATTTGACATCAGATATATTTTTCTCGTCATTGTCGGTTTTTTCATCCAACGGTGCGATGGCATTGTCAACCAAGACGTCCGGCGGATAAACATGACCTGGCCATTCTTGTACAAGCTTGAAAAAAACAATACATGTCCCCAATTAGATATGATCATTAAGTCAGGGTTTCATACTATTTTGTTATTAATAACATGTAATAATATAATTTATCATACCTTCAGTTTTATTGGCTTTCTCTTTTTTTCAGTTCCAATAAAGGACTCTCTCATAAAGTGATGGTGTCTATCCATCCTTTTCAGGGGATACATATGAACCTTGAAGACCTATGATAGAAAAAAAATATTGTTAAGAATTAAATAAGATTGGCTTAAATGAAAATTAATAAAACAGAGAGTTTTGATAGACATATAGTCCAACCATCTTACCAACGGGTCGAGATAAGATAAATCATGGTCAAGATTATACATTGGGAGAAGAAGCGATGCATCCACCTCATGAAGGGAGTGATTATCGATTGCATACACCCAGACCTAGGCATGGAAACAACAGTATTTATTTTAAAATGGTAAATAAAATCACATTGACATTTTAATTTCTTTCATGTATTAAGGAATAACAGCTATTTTAACCTTATTTGTTTCTGGATTCGCGCTTTTGATCATCACTCGAAATAGACTGTTGGGATCAGTTCCATATGCGTTCTGCACATTGGAAAGCCTAGCCACGTACATTTTTTCTTTGTTCCTCTTATGGAGTTCCGGTCGTTCAGCGGGGAAGATGTTGTCGGCGATGGTAAAATTCGTTAAGTCAATAAAGTGGTAGTATTTGCGTAGGAGGGCCAGGGAACCCAACTTCTCTCGCATTTTCACGTACAGTTTAGCGTCCTCGTCAAATCTAACCCACAGAAAACCGTATTCGTCGAAATCAACAACGTCGCATACTGGATTTTCTTCTAGCTAAAAAGTTAAAGAAATTTTTTAATTAAACCAGTTAGATCGAGTTTATTTTAATTCCAAGAATTAATAATAATAGTTTCGGTTAATCAATTATTAATTAAATGATCACGCATACCAAAAGGATAAAAGGTGTAAGAACTGTTTTTATGTTCTTGAAGATGTGCTCTTGAAGAGAGATGTATTGAGTCGGAGAGGAACAAGTCTGTATCTGGAGTTCTACAAGGGGTCTTAATCCGATTGAGTGTCCTCCGACAAACGTCATTCCGACATACACCATAGTGTAATCAGGCCAGATATTCGGAATTGGAGTATCCCTCAAGATTGGCCGAATTACTTCACGATGATTCACCAAATAGAAGTCAGCCAACTCGCAGAAGAACATCTATTAAATACGATAATAAGAAAATATTTTTCTATTTTTCTAACGGAGAAAGAACAATAGAGTACTTTATTGGAATTTATTTACCTGCGGAGGAAGCGCCGTGTACTTTTCTAAAATCTGAAAAACCTGGTCGGTTTGAACTTCTCCGACTCCAAAATCATCTGCACACAATCAATTCAAATATATTAAAAATAATAAATTTAAAATTACAATAATAAATTTAAGGTTTGTGTTAGTGAAATAATCAGAACCTATGAGTTCTACGCCGATCCGTTCCACTCGTATGTGTTTGACTATCGCTCTATGATACTCAGTTTGCTCTATATACCCGGCTCTCGTTGCCGCCGCCATTAACCTCTGAACTTGAACTACAACCACTTCCCCGACGTTTGGCATCCAACAGTCCTGCCCCAAAACATGTCGGACCTGATTTTCGAAAACAGAGTAATATTCCTTCATGCATTTCAGCAGCTTCTGGGTGCCCCGAATTCTGCGATCCTGACATTCACAAAAATGTAAAAAAAAATATAAGCATTTATTAAACGGATGCAATTTCAAGTCAATATTCTTAAGTTTAATTTATAATGTTAGGTTCAGTTATGGTTGTCTTACGGTAACTCCGTGCTCTGGATTCTGAATTCGGAGATATAAAACATTCATTGGGTCAACGTATAATAGTGTAGCGTCCAATTGAATACCCAATGGGAGTTCTATCATTCCAGTCCCTACCATGTCAATGACGTAGTGATTCTCTTCGCGTTTTGTAATTTTCCAACCATAATTAGGTTCTGTAGACGGTTTGGGGGGCGTAGGTTCTACATCATCCTTGCCAAAAAAATCGCCGTCAATGAACGCTTGGTCCTCTTCTTCCAAAACTTCATTGCTTATATAGGGGATCGGAGGTACTTCAACTTCACATTCTTGTTCACTGGGAAGCTTTTCTTTATTCTGCTGATGTGAGTCTTGTCTCCTTTCAGATCTGAATTGGTCTCTGCTTTTGTTCTTCAATATAGCCGTATCAAGATCAGGCACCTTATCGTTATCTTCACTATCTTCACATATCTTCTTATGTTCTTCTGATCCATCACCAACATCAACGGTTCCCTCTGCCTGCCTTTTTTCCTCCGGTGTCATTTCCGCTCCCGACTTGTCCCCTTCAACTTCAATCTCGATGACGTTTGATACATCCTCATTTACTGACTCAGGGTACCCATACAAACTCTCCAGGTCCGATTGTTCCTGCTTTGTCCCATTAATACTGGTACTTTCGTTTACTTCCAGGCGCCTCACCCAATCTTCCCCACCGAGTCTTTTACCTCTACCTCTTCCTCGACCCCAACCCCTACCAACCCCACTCCAAGATCCTAATTCCGGCTCCGGTCTACTTAATGAACCCTCAATTCGACCGTAAACCTCCGGCATGGAGGCACTCATAATGGAACTCATCGTCCTCAACCATTAACCAGATTCCTTCACTCCTCTATCAAGACTTAGATTATGTTGCTTGCAATGCCTTATAATGTACAATAACACAACAAATTATCATTATTAATACCTTCAATAACTCCTCGCCGTCCGCTGATCACTGACCAGATCGCAACCAAAATATCAATGAACTTTTTAAACCAACAATATATCAACTTGAACTTGAAGAAAAACAGCAGAAAAACAACCAATAACTATTGATTCAGTAAATGATAACTTTCCAATAATTAATTAATCAAAATTAAGAACAGCGAAAAGTAATTATTAATCCAAACCACCACCGATAATTTGCTCTTCTTCTCAGCTCAGCTCTACCAAACACACTACTGAACCCCAACCAAAAGCAAACTGAATCACTCTTCAACTCTCAATCTCAATTCGCCTTTTTCTGACGACGACGACGACGAAATACAAAGCAACCCTGCTTTGGTTGCATCAATCTCGATTTTGAACTCCGAGGACCGGGCGGGACTTTGGCTTTGGCTCGGACAGCGCTTCTTCTCTACAAACAGCATGAACAGAAAAAAAACGAAAATGCACGTTTTTCAGCTTTTGCGTGTCTGCCCAGTGCATGTGCATTTACTTTGTATTTTTGCTTCTATATTTTTTACACAGACAACAGACAACAGAGAGTGCATTTACGCACAAAATGAATGTTGGTTGTTGTATAAAATGTAAGTACAAAACTGACTACCACCGTACCACCTACCTACCTACCCAGCCAGGTCACATAATATTTTTCGGATAGAAGTAAAAATTTACATAAAATTTCTCTTTTTTTCTTACATCTTCGCTCTTTTCGCCGCAGAAAGAATAGACTCAGTTACTGCCCTACATGCATTCCATGCATATGTACATTTTCATCTCATTTGAATATTTTGATATCTCATCACAAAATTTTGAAGTAAATTGGCATTTATTATCGTTGTTATCATTTTTTTCAGGTAGTTAGCTTTCAGCAATGCATTCGGATCGAAAAGGAAGAAAAGGGCTTTTAGCTTTTCCTTTGTTCTTTTGGCTTTTGATGAATTTAGTGTCTAAAAACGTATATACCAGACGGGAGACGGAATCACACATCGCATACGTGAGATGGTATGGTGGTTGGTTGCGGTGACTGTGTGGTAGCAAACCAAAGCGTGTATGTGATATGATATGCGCTATCCCTCTACATGTATTTCTACATGAGAGGATGAGATGGAAATGCGGATACTTATCTTATGAATTGGTAGATGCTAAATAAATATTTGTGTAGAAAAACGTTAAAGATATTTTTAATAATAGCTTTAAATAAAGATTAAGCTTGTATTTTAATAGTACTAAAGGACTTTTCTCTCTCTCTCTCTTTCAATTTCAATCATAACACAACATACAAACATATTTTTTCAATTTATAATTATCAGCCGAATTTAAATATATTTTTCTCTAAAATCTATAATTTATTTTTCAGACAACCAGTTAATTTTTCAGTGCATTCATATATATATTATATTTTTTCAAGAGTACAACAGGTATACTGATATAGAGCACAAAGCACAAGGCACATTTATCCTCTACATATTTTTTTTCTCTAACATTTATAAAGTCATTCGATTCTCATTCAAATTAATTTTAAAATTCTTTTGCACCACCATAAAACCAAACATACTTTGGTTGGGAGACTAATCAGAACATTTTAAACATTTTTTACAAAAAAATCATAATAATAACGGCGCGTAAACAAAACGAAATTATAGATAAAATCTTATGCAAAAAAAACATCTCACCTACGATGTAAGATAAATATATGCATATATTTTGTATCTATATTGTATCTATATTTTTCAATAATAACTATACTAGCTAGGTATATATATCTATATTTTATATATAATTCATTAAAAGACTTTTAAAAGAAGAAACAAAAATATTTAACTATGACCTAAGCTATATGACAATTTACATTTTTTAGCATTGTATAATAGTCTGTAATGTTCTTTATAATAGGTAGTTGTTTTACTTTAAAAGCATCAGCTTTTTCTTTAGTAAATATTAAATCAATAAATCAGCATCTTGCTTAATTACAAAGCTGCAGATCAATCAGATCAATCAGTTAAATGTATATTTTGGTAGGTATATATGCAGTCATTATGCAGTATATATAGTATATATTTTAATAATATTTAGTTAATTATGCGATATAATTGATAATACACACTTAAATATAGCGTTTAGGTTTACATTTCTTGTATGTATACTATATAGTTAAAGTAAATCAAAATTAAATTTTGGCGTAAAAAAGGAGACATATTTTTTTTATATAATGAGTATATATAGTTAAATATTGTACACAAATTAAAAAGAAAAAATCTGTTTTTCTTTTCAATTAACTTAAAAAAGAATTCACTAAAGAGAATTTTAAATTAATGAATACTTATTTATTTTATGCGTCCTCAAAATCAAATATATTTTAATCGAGTAAAATTAATAATAAAAACGTTTATTTTCGTTGTAAATGATTACAACAAAATGATATATTAATTGATGGAGATAAAAACATATAACAAAAGTTAAAGATTATTTAAGATACATATATATTTTTTGTATATTTTAGAACCTTATTTAAAACCTTGCATTTTCTTCGTTGATGGCTTGATAACTACAGAAATCATCTAAAATGATTTTCAATTTTAAACTAACTGTGAACCAGTATTTTTTAAACAACCATTGTATATACTGTATAATAGCTTGATGTTTAAATCTCTACGACTTTTTATATAATTTTCTATTTTACTAAATGATTGTTGTTTTCTCAGTACTAATGAATAAGTAGTTAAAATGTTACCATATTTTTGATACTATCTATATAACTATTAGATTGCATTCTTTAAAAGAAGACCATTTGTTTGTATCCACAATCCGGAGTATCTTGTATCTTAAAAACACAATTAAATTCTAACCTAATAAACTATTAATCATTCTTCTACAAAAAATCAGTTTTTTTTTGTAAAAACTCGTATGCTTCCAATGATGATCATGCTGAAAAAGATTTACTAACTTTTTGTTCGCATTTAAAAAGTTAATTTATAAGAGAATGCATTTCTTCTTGTTCTTGCGTTGGGATTTCATTAATGGTCTCTCCATCTGCTGGAACATGCGAATGACGCGGACAAGCTCATGAAAAGCTTGGTCCACATTCATTCGCAGCTTTGCACTGCATTCAACCATTGGAATTCGGAGCTGCTTCGCCAAGTTTTGTGCTTCATCTCGACCAACCTGTTACAAAAAATAAAATGGCATTATATATTGTATTGGGTGGCGCCGGGGCATTGTGAAACAGTTCTCTATAAAAAATAAACTATAAAGAAACTTACCACACGTTGACTTTCCAAATCAGATTTGTTTGCAACAATTAGCATAGGAAATTCATCCCGATCCTTGACTCGGAGGATTTGACGATGAAATTTGGTAATTTCTTCGAAGGAAGATCGCTCAGTGACGGAAAAGACGAGGAGGAAGCCTTCTCCAGATCTCATGTACTGTTCCCGCATTGCACTAAATTCCTCTTGGCCTGCTGTGTCCAAAACTATTTTTTCAAAAACAAAACGCTTATCATTAACAGATTTCACAGAAGCATTTTGATTTTATTCCATTCTAGTCAATTGTTTAAACCACTTACTGTCCAGTTTTGCTGGAACATCATCAATGACACACTGTTTAGTGTAGGAATCCTCAATTGTTGGATCATAATCCTGAACAAAGTAACTCTGAAAACCCCAAAAAAATATATATACATAAGTAAAATACGTTGTCATAGCAACAGGAAGTACTCAAATCTCTACAGTTATGTAAGAACAACATTCCAAACCAAAATGCAATTCAATCTATCATCATTCTCATATAGATTCTCATTAAGATTATTAGTAAAACCCACATTTTCCATATGTATATCTTCCTGGTGAGTTTCTTTCCTGTTATTTCTCCTTCTCAAAATGCCCCAGCTCACCTGAAATGACACACCATTCAACTTTCTACACTTTGTGTACCCAGTACATATGGAATGCAAGCATTTTCATCTCTTCTCCTAATTCGAAGGAACGAACGGTGAAACAATAATGATGTAAGATAAGAAGTATGTAAGAAGAAGTGACTCTTGAAAATAATAATATATTTTTTTTTTGGTTTTGTTTACCATTTTTGCTTTAAACGAATTCTTGAGAAATGAAGATGATGGCAAATAGCAAGTTCAAGAAAGGATGATACAAGTTACGTAGGTATATTTACTCAACGTCCGTTCATCCTTTTTAAGATTTCAAGTAAAAAAAAAATCTTTTGCATTTCCTTCCACATCTTCTTGACTATATTACTATTATTTTATCATTCATTCCCACTTTTTATTTCTACATCTTGAATAATATGTAGTTGTAGTAGTACTTCTGTAAGTACTACTGCCATTTTTTATGTCTCTTTATACTTGTCGCACCCAAATCCCAAATAAGGTATTCTTGAAAGGGCGTTTCATGACTCTGCATACAATACAATGCCCAAAAAACACAAATCTCTCTGCCTTTTTTTGCTATTTTGTTTACACAGAGGCAGCAGAAAAGAAGAGGAGATCTGTTTAAATGTGACTGGGAATGAACAATGGATATAATGAGAATGCGAAAGTAGCAAAAAAAATTGTGCGTGTGATGTTTTAAGTGCGTTATATTTATATCTCTAGTCTATTGGCCTCACATGCAAAATAATTGTAGTTTATTTTAACGGCTTTAGAGTTAAATGTTTAACGTTTAAACTTTAAACTGATTTAAGTAATCTAATTATCTGTTATAAAGAGAGACCAGAGACCATGAACATCCCACAGATGTGAACAAATTTTTTACACAATAAAAAAATTATCCAACCGACGTCATCATGAATATATGTATATATATTGCCTGATAAGGTTCTCGACAAAAAAGGCATCTAAATCCTGATAAATTACCGTTGTGTTTACGTTTTTAAATAACATTTCCAAACATCTGTCCTTTTTTACCATTTTTAATCAAAAATTACAGATAAAAATATACAAATAAACATGCTTATTATATGATTGCATGTATCAGCCATTATATTCCAGACAATTTTTTTGCCAGACTAACAATTCCATAGTTAGATCGTTAATGATCCATTATCCATGTAAAAATCGACATGTTTTTTTTTGCGTTGGCGTTCTTAGAAAATCAGCAACAAAATGCTCAATTCCAGTAGAAAATTTATTAAAGTACATACTTGATAATGATAAACATGATAGCTCTGTCTGACATTTACAATATAGCTGTAATTGAGATTAAGATTTCTATGAAAACTATATTATATTGTGTCTTTTGTCATGTAACAAAGCATCTTTAATTGACATGCTTATAATCAGTTGAGGATTATTAAAAGATTATAATAGAACACTGATCAAAAGAAAAATTTTCAAAACGCCAAAGGTAACAATCCGCTTTACAATAATTTTGTATACTGGCTTGAACCGAATAAAAAATATAAAAATAAACCTGAACAAATACGATGACGATGACACGATTATTATCAATTCAGTAGCAAAATATTATCCAGTTATCTTCTCAAAATTTTGCCGTCTTTTCAAGCAAATTATTATTATTTTTTTTGCAAAGCTTCTTAAAGTATTTTGTAAAGTAGCAAATAAAATCCTTAGACATCTCCTCTTATAAACCCACTCACAAAGTGGCTATTGAATATGTAAATTTTTGCTCTGGAACTGGCTGGAAACATAATACGTACGACCTTTTTTCGGTGGGGCGAGGGGGGATTTTGTAAAGGGGCGGGGTACATTTATTTTCAAGGAAAAAATCATGTCTAATTTTAGCATAACTTATTATTATTCAAACAAAATTCAAATAAGATTATTTTACAAAAAAAACCAGTGGCACGGCACGAGCCATTTGCCAAAAAGATTCATCCTCTCAATCTTTTTCCAACAAATTGTTATTATTATTATTTTGCACAAATGTTATAACCTTTTAACGACCTTTTCTATCTCTCTCTCTATTGATTTGTTTTTTTCCCTTATGCCTGGAAAATAAAATATAATATGTTGTATGTAATCTTCTTTAAGTACTTTTAAAGAAGGAAAAGCAGATTAATTTTCCATTTTTGTCATTCGTCGTACTTGAGATAAAAAAAATTGTGAAAAGACATGCTAGTAAAGAGCTTGTATATGTCATCTATCTATCTATCTACACTTTTATCTTTTTTTCTTCTCATCTCAATTTTATTTCTTCCTTTCATAGTTTTACTGAAACAAAATAACGGTATCATAAAATGTTCTATCATATTTTATCTTTAGATAAAAAATAATATGCATTTATGTATTTTTTAAAGCATTTTGTTTGAATAACAGCAAAAGCTACTGGAAAAACACACGCCTCACTTCGCCCCAATCTTTCTGGAAATTACAGAAGAGACGATGATGAGATTCGCTATCAAGTCGTCAAACATTTTTAAAAATTAGCAAATATGCCTAGTCGCCTTTTTAATGAAAAAATTGTTTGCCATTCCCCCCACTGCTGCCATCATACTCATTTTATACCGCAACCGACATTCTGCAAATGTAAGATGGAAATGTTATCAAAAAAAAATCTGTGTCAATATCCCAGACAAACAGAACAGAGGACAAAACATCTATTTTGTGTGGTATCCTGGTTTAGAGTTTAGAAAACGGTTTTTGACATGCCAACTTCCATGGTAATTCTTTAACAGTAGTACTTACACCAATCATTAAAAAAACTATTTAGTTTTGGTTATTAAAGGTGCTTTTTTTATTATAAGTTGTTTTGGTTTGAAGTCATTTAACGATTTCAAACTCATTCATGTATGAACACCGCACACATCCTTTGATCTTTTCAAAACCAAACCGAAGGACAAAGATGGAAATGGCTTTATATTTTGTAAAAAAAATAACTTTTCAAGTCTTACTTTACTACCTATCTATTATAATAGCTTTTCTATATAATTAATGATGACTTTTTAGATAATAATGCCCACTTTTTATGATCCCATAATCCCATCTCAATGAACATCAAAACATCCTGTGCCTCTTTGTTATTGGCAGTTGGAAAAAAGTTGAAATATCCTCAAAAAAAAAATAATCCTTTCGGTTATTCCAACAAACAACCAAAAAACAATTATATTTTCTTTGTGACTAATAATGTCACATTGAATTTAGTATTTAGCAATAAAAAATAATCATTTCAATCCCAATAAAAAAATTGGTGCGTGTAAATACTAAAAAATTCCAAGTTTTTATCTCTTCTTCATGATGACTAACTCCGAGTCTGAGAGACGCACAGCTCATGATAATCAATCAACAATTTTTTTATATTCTTCTCGGCAGTAGCAGCGGATCATCTTTTTTAAGTATAATGGCTTTGTTTTCTCTCTACATATCCTTTTCATTTTTACTACTTTATAAGCCATTACGGATGTCGCTAACTATTAGTAAAAGAATCGTTAAAAACTTCAATAATAATATGTTGTACGTCATACAAGTTACAAATCTCTGGTTTCATTTTCTCAAATATTTGGCGAAACTACGTAATAAAAAAATCCAATATCCTAAATATATTTTTGCAAATGTATTTGAAAATCCTGATTGATATTTTGATTTAAAATGTGCCTCAAATCTATATAATTACAGAAGAGACTCTCTTTTCTTTTTTACTCAACTCTCAGAAGATTATATAGACGTTTTAAAGTTGAAAAAATTTATATTATTGGAAATGTTCCAACTGGGTTGTTAGGACATCAATATGTAGTAGTAAGACAACAAGCGTGTCTTTTCAAAAGTATTACTCGTTTTTTTGATGGTGGAATGAAAATTTTGCGAAAATGTAAAGCTAATAGTACATCGAGGTTCGAGGTATTTTGCCTAAATATTTTTACACTTGTTTTCCAAGCTTTCTGTTAGATGATGAAGAAGATCACTTTTTTTATAAGTGTCAAGGTTCACTCCCCCATAACCCCACCACATCAAATAAACCAGCTATAAAATTAAGCTAAGATCTGAATAACAAAAAGGATTTGAAAATATTTACAATTTGTAATTTGGGTACATAATATTCTATAGTGGTTTGTTTTTCTCAGATTTGTGTCTCTACCTAATTGAAAATGAGTTGCTAAAATATTCATCTCTTGTTTAATATTTTTCTTTGGAGGAATGATGTATAAAGAAAATGAAAATGAAATGACAATAATATAGTGTTTATCCCTATGGATAGAATATAGAGTTTAAACTTAAAGTAAAATTAATAGAGATGATTGAAAGAAACTCCATATTTGGCCCCTTGCTTGGATGGAAATGGAAGATGGAATCGGCATTCCTGCCTTGAAAGTTTGAGGAAAAAATATTATAGGAACACCTGTGCAGTTCCTGTGGTGCAGGTGTAAAATGAGTCAGAAGGTGAAGCCAACTAAAGTCAAAGAGTCAAATGGATAATGATATTCTAAAAAAATCTAACACTTTTATTCTGGATATGAGTGTTATGCCCTCATTTAGAAATAATAGTAATGACCCATCATCATCATCATAATATTCAACACCATACAATTATTTTAGTTTTCTAAAGAGTCCTTTTCGTATTCCATATTCAATCTTTTGACTTTTCAGCTTTTAAACAAGAAAACTGCATGCATTTTAATAGCAGTTGTGACTGATTATGACAGTGAAATAAATAGGAATTGGAATGAAATGTTGGAATACTCTAAACTTCAACCCTTAAAACTGCACCCCCTCCTGCATAACAACAGCTAGCTCGACCCGCCTACGCCGGACGGACATTGATGCTGGAAACAATTTATATTTTGACGACATCTTTGCTCTTTACCATGGACCATATGTTATCTTTTTGCTCTGTTTTAATTACAATAGGTCGATACACCCACCTATATTAATATTTTGCTGTGACAATACTATTATTAAACAATCTAGTGGCTAAACCACTAATAACAAAAGGAACATCTACACTCTACACCCACGTCCAATTTAATCAATGTAGATTTAATTTTTGACCAGCCAGAGAAAAAATCTAATATCAAGATCCAATCTACTAAACTAATTTTTGCCCACCAACCTTATTTGCATCTTCGCCAAAAATTCTTCTGATGCGGTTTACTTTCATTCTATAAAAAGGACAATAAAACCCAACTTATTATTATTATTGATTATCTTTCATAATCTAGAACTAGCTCATAAACAAAGGTGGCAAAGGTATTTTTAGTTTATTACTGCAATCCCTATTTTGTTGGTACAACAACCCTTTCAAACTTGAGAGACCTGAGTCATCAAAAAAATCATTGATAATCTTGATGACGATGACATCATCATCATTCTTTAGTCGCCGATACGCCAATCCTTTTTTAATACAATCATCATGTCACGACATGCATTGCTAATTGTCAGCAGGAAGCTTTAAAAATAATAATATTTTTGTCCATTTTTTCACCCCAGGGCCGCAAGTTTACGAGATTATGAGACATCTGCCAATATATTTAACTTTTAATTTTTTTAGGTATGTAGGAACGTAGGTAGTTTCTTTAAAAAGTCCGTCATTTATTCTTCTTCTTCATCTACCCACCTACTCTATCCACTTGAAAAAAATATCTCGCTCACCTTCTTCATCTCCTACTCTTCTTTCTACTAAATAACATCTTATAACATAGCATTCTTCAAACCTAACTAACCTCAACCTCAAACATAATTTGAATTCTTCTTGGTACTTTTGTCAAAATTAACTTCATGTTCCATAATATCCTGTTATATAAACATCCATCTTTAGTCTTAGTCATGCGTATTGAAAATATGATGCAATTTTTTTATAAATTTAACTGTATGTCCATGTCCATCTTCTACTCTGCAACATCTCATACCAAAGATCTGACGACAACGCTTGATTTGAGCTTTTTTTATTACTTTACTTACATTACATGCCTTATTTAAAAATATTTCTGCAAAGTGAAAATGAAAGTATGGCGATGTGCGTGTGTAGTGTGTAGAGTTTTGCATTTGCAGATCACTTTTTTCAAAGTTTATATGATAGCATGACTAGTCACCACGTCCACTGCTGCTTTACTTTTTACAGATAATCCACCAAGCAAGCGTTTTCATATTTAGCCAAGTAGCCCACACACACAACACACAAAACACCCACGCAAAAAAAGGAAAGGACAACGTCGCTTAAAGCTAAAAAAAATATGTACCGCTATCATCAAGTGGCTGTCTGCAAGTGCAAACTACCTACAAAAACTGACTGGCTAATAGACAGATACAGACACTGCTATTTTTTTTCTATTTGCATTATCTTGCCACCTGTCGCCGCCGTCTATTGGATATGTATAGACTTTTTTTTATTTTTGAGGTTGTTGCTTTTGGTATGAGTAATAGCTTGGTTGGATTTGAAGATGTATTTATTTGACAATTTTTAATGTTCTTTTGCGAAAAAGGGGTAGATTTATTTTGTGGATTTATCAACAAGTGCTGGAGGAATTTGAAGGGTTGGTTTTGTTGGAGGGGGTGGCTTTTGGCGGGTAGTTTATTAGAATGAAAATGTAGGACAGAAACTTATGAGTAAATTATGTGATCATTGATCTGATCTAAATGAGAGGTGTACAACAGGTTTATATAAAGTTAAAGTTTATGTTTACGTTTTGTACAAAGGGTGGGGGTTGATGGTTGATCAAAGAGGTTGGGAGTTTAAAGAATAAACTGACAAGGAAAGCAGAATAATGATGCAATAATGATAGTAGTAAATGATGAAGATGATGATATCATTATTTTATAGCCGTATATTATATGATTGCTGCTAGTGTTCATCAAAAAATCGCCAGAAGATTAGTGCATAAAAATGTTATGTAATCATGGCAAGTATTTACCAAAATTTACATCATAAAAAAATCTACAATAAATGGTTAAATGGAAACAAAATGAAATGACGTGGTGCCTGGTGGTGAGGTGATTGCATTATTGGTTTACAACAGTCCACACCTACACGACTAGACTATCAATTTTAAATTGAAAGGAATGGAACTTTTATAATGACATGATATGATATGATGATGCCTTGATATATAATGAGCAGTTATCCTAATCTAAATTACATAACAACTTATTAATAAAGATAATTTGTTTACGCATTTACAATTTAATCCTACTAAAGTTCAAATCTGAAGGGAAAAGGGTGAAAGCATATTAAAGTTTATAAAAAAGTATAGGGCTTACCTGAATGAACTGAATGGTAATAGCAGATTTCCCCACTCCGCCTCCTCCGACGACCACGATTTTGTAGTTGGTGATGCTTGACTTCCCTGCCATCTTTGTACGATTTTTTTGTTTGTGTAATGGAGTATTATTTTTAATTAAGTAATTGTTCCGTTTACGTAAAGAATGATATGAAGTGATGTAGTGATGGTTTCTCTAGTTGATCTGAAAGGAAGAACACAAAGTCATTATAAAAAACCCACTAGATCTTATAAGTGCTCTTATGTAATCGGATATTTTTTTTCCGATGATCTTAAATAATCTTAATGTTAGGCGTAAGTGCGTGTGTCGTAACCTAAAAGATTGTGTTTACATAACAAAAAACCTAAAAAATAAATTCGACATTTATCAATTTCTCCTTATTTATTTATATAAAGCGCAATTATATTATAGTATTAAATAATACTTTATATAATTTTATATATCATCCTGTGTTATAAAATAAATTATGTCACTGAATTAGTATCAGCTTTCCTCAGTGTCATATTACTTATTATAGAGACTGATGATCATCATCAGAGACTTTACTCCCCCGCACATGAAAATCTATATGGTTTCTCCTTTCTAATCTATACAAAATAATAGCTTACAAAGCTATTCTATGGAAAATCCTAAAGATGTTACATAACTTCCTTCTTCAGTAACTAATCTTTAAAAAAAAACCCAAGAATTGTGTGGTAAATACACAAACAGAAAAACCTATTATAATTTTAGAGATATAACTAGTTTGACATTTTGACTGATATTTCATAAGTGAAAATGTAACAAGTACTGAATAACTTGGAAAAGAAAACAATGTTAAATGTTAAGCCATAAAGAACATGAGTGAAAGTTGTCCAAAAAAAATTTATTTGGCTTTACACTGCTACTCCACTCCTCCCCACTTTCTCCCCTCCCCTTTTTTACCATTTCTTATCAACTTGTAAACAAGAAACCAAAATCTTTTTCTGTTGTTATTGGCAAGACGCTTTCTTTTGCACAAAAAAAGCTTTTAAAGGGCTTAACCAACAATTAGAAGATAACAAATCCTTTAAAAAAGAGTTCACTACTAAATATAACTGTTATGATAACATTATGTTTTTTTAAATCCTTTAGTTTTTTATGCAATGACTTATTCATCATTTATAAAAAAAATCTGACTATTGACTTAAAACCTATTACCTATTTATTTTGTTGAGTTTCTTTTGATATTGTCAGTATTTAATAAAGAAGCACAAACATTTATAGAAGATACTAGTTATCTGTTGAATATGAAGAATGAGAACGGAAGAAAAGTACAAGTGCACGTGTTCAAGTGCGAATGCATACTGCCAAGAATCTGTTTCTTTCCAGTAGCCAAACCCGATTCACCATTTCCAGAGATTCCAGAGAGAGCATCAGCCAAGAGCCAGGGAGCCAAAGAGCACTATATCGTTTCATGCCACCTAACTAAATACTTTTTTTGGCTCTTGACTTGACTCATAGTACCCCAACCTGTCAACAAACAGATTTTTGCTCTAAAAAACCTTAACATTCATCTATCAACACCTACAACAACAGCAGCTTCGGCTCCTTCATAAAAAAACCGTTCATTTTGTTTCATGGCACGAGCTTGAGAATATGAGCTGCAATGGCATTCACTTACACGCACGTTTTTTAACGCATAAAGGCCAACATTATTAATTATGAATATTTTTATGATAATTACAGATATTTTTTATGAAATAATATGAACTTAATGATTTGTTAAAGATAAAAGCTTATTTCTTTCAAAAAAAGGTTAAAAACTTACCAATATATTTTATATGAAGTTTATGTATAGCTGTCACTTTATGGTTGCGCTGGAAGTTGGAATTTTGACACCTTTTGATTATCCAGTATATACTTTCTTGATTGTTTTAAGAGTTGATTATAAAGTACTTGTGAAAACTTACAAATTTAAATTGTTTTTTTTTGTTTATTTAATTATTTGAGAATGTTGCTGGAAGAAGAGTACAGGATTTGGAGTTGTTGTTAACTAAAAAGCCGGTCCCATTAGTGTAAAAAGCCATACTTTGTAATCAGAAACGCTAATGTTATTACGTAACAAGTTTATGTCGTAGATAAAAATATAACTTGGAAATAATTGTGACGGCAAAGGATGATGATGGTGTTAAAAGTTAAAAAAGTTAATAATATAATGCGTTACTTTTGCTTTTCAGAAACACTTTTTACTCTTTTCTTTAACCACAAGAGTTGCAATCCGTTATAAATTGTTTTTTAGTCTTTACGTTTGTGTCTGTCTGCCTGGTGTGGTTTTTTTTATTTTGGCTTTTTGGCTTGTTTTTCCTTTTTTTCTTCTTTGTGATAAGGTGATAATGAGGAGAAAAAATGTGAGTAAAAAATAATATGATGACGATGTAAAAAAGGTGATGATGATGACGATGATGATGTTACTGTATTTTCTTATCTTTTAGCAGCAGCAGCGCAGGGGCGACACAGAGATGTATTCGTCACTCAGAAAAATGCACATTAACTTTATAAAAAAGCTGCAATCTTTTTGTGTATAATAATCAGTCACTTTTACATAAAAATTACTTAAATGTCAATTTTTAACTTTTTAACTGTCACCAGTTCACATGTCTGCATGTCTCTTATAAAATATATATCTTATACCGGTATAAAATTTAGTAATTAAAAATTACGTTAAAAAATTTGTGTTTTGTGCAAAATAAATTGACATAAAACACTTAAATTATATTTCGCATGTAATCAAACTAAAATATGATTCCAAAAAGACAGTAAAAATAGTAGAGTGCGAGTGCAGTGTGTATGGTGAACGCTGAACGAACACCTTTTTAATCTTCTCTCCTCGACAATATTCCAAGAGTAGAGCAAACAGACGACTGACTTGAACGCGGATATGGACACACAAAGAAAAAGGAAGAATCCAAATCCAAAGCAACAACTCAAACGAGAAGAGATATAGAGGCTCCTCCACACATCCACAATCCACACATATTTTTTTTTCCTTTCAACCAACTCGACTAACTGTTCTGTCTCTCTGTGTGTTGGGCTATATGATGACTATGAGCCATGAGGAGAAGGACGATAATAATGTTGGATACGATACGTTTCTATTTTTTTTTTCTTTTTGGATGTGGATGATCAGATCAGATCATGAAGAACACGATGATAGTTTTGTTTGGTTTATATTATTTTTTTGAGATGCACCAGCAACAGCTCAGGAGAAACAGATCTTCTAGTCTGACTGAACTACATTAGCACTAATGAAAAATTGACTTTATTTTCTACTTGTCTCGAGAGAGATTGATACCGATTGTCTGTAGAGTTACTACTAAAAAAATAAAAGTAGTAAACTAAACTGTGACGTATAGTCAGTTAGAGAGAGAGAGATGAAGAAAATGACGTGTTGACAACAATAATATGACAATGTAAAAAATAATAATAATTTCTTATTAAGTATTATATCAAGATGATGAAAAAGAATTGGTACATCCAATCTTCCAACGACGAATCCAACGTCTTTCTTTTTTTGTTGTCGTCGAGTCTTATGTCTTATGTCGCGTTAGCCATTTGTCGTCACAAGCAAATAAAACAAAATAATATCTCGAGAGAGAGAGAAGAATAACGCAATGTTATAGACTTTTTTTTGTGGTGGCGGTTGATAGTTGGTGATTGTCGCGATTTTTTTGGGGATGATGACGACAATGATATTTCTCTTGATTTTGATGATGACGATGTGATATGATGAGATATAAAAAAAGATACTTGAGTTTCCTCCTTGCCCCTATCGTCCTCGTCCTTCTCCCTTCTGTCGTTTTAGTCTACTAGGTGGAGAGTGCACCAGTAATAATAACTAATTATAATAATAAATGGTGCACAAATAACAATAAAAAAGGAATCTATTTAAAAAATATGTGTATAGAAGCTTGTTGCACACACACACACAGTTGCACTCTCTTCTCGACACTTGCACACAACTTGAGTGCGAGAGTCAGTTCGCCACAGACACTCTCGAGAAAAAAGTCTGAAAAGAAACACACATGCATCCAATAATATTTATTCAAGTAAAATGGGCTTTTGTCGTAGATTTTTCTATACTTTTTTTCAGGCGTTTTAGGTCTCTAGTCTCTAGGCCTGCATCAGTGCCTGCCTGGCTTCCTCCATCCTTTAAAAAAAATATATATGTATGTATACAAGCTATATATACATATATATATTTTTTGTGTGAATGTGTGTGTTGTTTTTTTTTTCTTTTGGTTTGGAGGAGGAGGAGGACGATAATATGCGAGAAAAGATGTGAGAAAGATGATGATCAGGATGGTATGTTTATGTGTAAAACTGACTGACTGACTTTGACTGTGGTTCTCATTCTCATCTCCTCATCGTTGAATTTTCAATGATGATGATCATGATCATCATCACCAACAGCATCATCATCATCATGTTGATAACGATGAGGCTCTTTTATTTCTTTCTTCTTATTCTTCTTCGCTACTTCATCTTCATCTTCAAACCTGAAAAAAATATAATCCCATTTACTTTACGTTTACATTACAATATATTCCACTTGATCATCATCACCAACATCCATCCATAAACATTGCGTCGTAGTCTTCTACTTGTGTAATGATATCGTCATCATTATACAATTGTACACTTTTATGCATAAAAGCCTTACTTACTTTACTACTAACTGCATCTCTTATTTTTTTCCCTGGTTTATTAACAAACACCGTCTTCATCATCCCCTTTTCCTTTTTTTTTACTTTTAAGTTTCAAGATACAATTTAAAAAATATATAATAAGCAGTGGAACAAGTATATACAGTATGTAGACATAAAACTTTTACATCTCCAAGTCCAAATCTCCATACATGTTTAGTAAATGTGTGTCTTTTTCTTGAGAGATGATATGTTATTCCCTCTTCTCTTCACGTTCTCACATATAAGCAATCATCATGATCATGATCATCCTCATTCTCATATCATCATGATCATTACTATAACAGCCTTACATTTTAAAAAGGCAAATGCCATCCATCCCATGGCATGATGATGATGCGAGTAAAAATGTGTAAATAAATAAAAGACAGGAGAGGAGAGGAGAAGAGAGGCGAAAAATATATAAAAGTTTTCTTCTCGTGAAGACATGGCATATATTATTTACCAGTTCCCTGCCAGTTACTTTTCTTCGGTTCTTGCAACTTGGAGTTTTTCCTTCAATAATATATTACATTGTGTATATAATATACTGAAAGACAGAAGGAAAAAAAATATATAGTATTTTACCTTCCATATAAACATTTTCAAAGGTTTTCTTCTTTATATTATTCCTGGCTTCAAGTTGGGAATTGGAAATTGGAAGTTGGAGCTCTCCGAACAACAAGAAATAAAGTAAAATAGATAGAAAGAGAGAGAGAGGGTTTCTCTGTGTGTCTGTCTTTTTTAACTGACTTGACTACTGTCCATGTCCCATGTTGCTTCTGGTGATATTATAATAATAATGATGATATGATAACGATGTGGTGGTATGGTGTATTGGTGTGGCATGGATTGGTTGTGGTGATGATATGATGAGAGAATGCATGCTACAAATAATAATAATAATATTAAGCTACTTTAGTTCACTTGTGTTCTTTCTTATGCTTGTTGTTATATAAAAAAATAAAATAAAAAGAGATATTATTATATCAAGTCGTTTTTCTCTCAATATTTTGGATGGCTGGTTGCTGGTTTGTTAGTTGAGTTGTTTTGTGGAGAGTGGATTGGATATTGGATGGTGGATTGCTTGGATCCTTCTCTCTGGTTTCGTTTTTAAAAAGGGTTTGCATGGTTTTTTGGATTGGATTGAATGTGTTTTATATTTTACTCTTTTCTTAAACTTTTTCCATGTGGATTTGGTTGGATTGGATGGATGGAAGATGAAAATGGATGGATGCTCTAGTACAATAAGTAGACAGACATTTGTAAAAAAAACATATTTTATGTTTTTAGGTTCCTTATTATGTATTTGTATATGTTTTGCTGGTAATTACCAATTTAGTAGAATAGAGCTGTTGTTTTTTTATATTGGTTTCTTATTCTTTTTTTGGAGTTTTTATATTTTTCATGAAGAAAAGAAAAGAGTATATTTTGTTATTATTTTCTTTTAGTTTTTTGGAAAGAAGATAAGAAGAAGAATAAGAATCCTTGGAAATCAAAAATAAAGGGTTATTATTTATAATGTAGTTGTGTAGTTGTGCTTTCAGGAAAAATATTGGATCGATAATGCTTCATTGCCCATTGCCCCAAGGTCAGGTTATATGTACTTGTTGTTTTCTCTGGATGGATTGTATAATCAGAAGAAATAATAATAATAATAATAAATATAGAGAGAAACCTGGCATATAAAAAGGGTTCAAGTTAAAGTTAAAATGGGTTTCTTATTATTTGTTGCTCTTTATTTTTCAGAGTTTAGTGCGATATCCTAAAAAACAAAAATACATAACAGCTTAATATTTTTAAATAATGGATGAGTTAGGTACTTTATTTTGGATGAATATTATTATGTGCATGCATAATTATTATTCTTTGACAAGCTATAACATAAAAAATAAAAATGAACGTGACATAAACAGAGCAACAGTTGTAGAGTCAGAGTCAAAAGTGGCCATAATAAAAAGTATGCACCCTTCTCTGCCGACTGCCGACTTAAAAAACATTTTTTTGGTAACTTTGAAAAAAAAACAATTTTTTATTATGTTTCTCCCTTCACTTTACATTACATTAACATTTCAACATTTTTTTCACTCCTTCTCACCTCGAAAGTGTGGTGGTGATGATGCGATTCATATCTTCAATCTTTGTTCATTCTACATTCAGTGATGAGCAACAAGTATATAAAAAAGTATATAAAAAAATGCAATTCTTTATTGGCTGCTTGTAAAGTAAAGTAAACCTTGTTAGCGGACAATACACCAGAGCAGATGCTGAATGCCGAGGCCGAGGATACCAAAAAAAGGTATATCACCACCAAAAATATAAAAAAAGGCTTTAAAAAAGCAAAATGTTATTGCCGTTTATTTTCCTTCTATTCTCGTCAGGCTTTCAACACATTTCGAATAATAAATGGGTAGTTAAATTTGGTTCCACATACATAAACACAAGTTATTTTATTTTTTGTATTCCAGTTTATTTCTCTGAAAAATAGTCAGATATTTTCGTGTTTGTTCACTGGTAAAAATAATAAGTGACTTGAAGAGAAACAAGAAGCTTTAAAAAACTCTTTTTTTAATGAAGTGACAAGTAAAAAGGGGCAAGCTGTGTGTGAAAATATATAAATGAGCTAATGAGCATTACCACCTAATGTTCACGATGTAGCCGACATGATTATCATCATGATCATGACTTTTGATCAAAAATATCTTTATTTCATATTGTCATATAGTTTTCGTATCCGGTATTATGTCATTTTGTTTTTGTAAATATATTTATTATTTAAAAGGATTATTATCCAATAGGTTATTAGGTACTTTTCTTTTTATAAATTTTGCAAAAACAAAAAAGTCATGTTACATCAGAGATCAGAGTCACACGTGCTGGACTAGTTTGACACTTTTTTTTTGGTTAGATAACATATTTTTTTGCTATATCAAAAACTATCATAATGTCCATATGTCATAGTTTCCAAAAGAACACCAAAGAACTGAATTAGATTGAATAATGAAATGCTTTCTATTTTATGTAAAGAGACAATATCATATTTTTTTTGGAGGAGGAAGAGGCCAGTGGAAAAGACACTATCTTTCTATCTGTCTGTTTGTCGATGTGACTCTCTGTCTTTTTTTGAAGTGTAAGAAAAAAAGTTTGAATATTTCAAGTTAAACTTTATTTTATTTTTTGGAAATAGAGAATAAAAAAATAATAACAAGTGAGTGAAACGAAAAAGAAAAAGAGAAAAATTATATAAAAGAAAAGTTGAAAGTTATATGACAAGAGTCACATAATATAAGTGATCTGATGTGAATGTGATGTTTGTTGGCATGTTGGCAATAAAATGAAATAAAAACATGATATAATGGCAATATTTTTTTGCAAAACAGAGATGAAGTTTTATGTATTTTTTTGAATAAGCTCTTGAAAAAGAGACAGAGAATAAAAGGCAGGTTGGATGTTAGTTTTTATTATTGAGTAATAAGCTTTTGCGACGGTATTGTGATGTGATCTCTTTTGTGATGATTTTTTCCTATGTGTTTTTCTTAATGTTGTTGTTATTGCAGAGATGAGATAGAGGAAGAAAAAATAATGTAAATGGAAGATGGAAGTTGGAAGTGGTGGAAAGAAACTAACAGTAGATTAATCTGTTACTCATATAGTGATGGTTGTGATGATGATGATCATGATGATTGCTAACGATCTTCTCTAGGTATTTAGAAAAAAAATCAAGATGTATCTTGATAATGTATAATAGACTGTGGAGAAGAAGAAGAAGAAGAAGCTATTATGTTTTGAGATGAAGATTATTGGAGAAATGGGAATATATTATTTGTTATTTGCTAAAGTTAAGGTTGATGTTATGTAATGTAAAAGTGTATTATGTAATGTGTTTTGTTGATGTGTTATGTAAAACGGATTCTGTATAATAGACAATGGATGATTTTGAGCAGGATATTATCTTTCTTGTGCAATGTGTTGTTGTACACAGCTCATTTGCGAACTTGTGGAATGGAAACAATCCTGATGTGCAGAGATGCAAAAAAAAATACTGAGAACAACTGACAAAGTGACTGGGAGTATGTCAAATAGTCGTATGAGCTGTTTTTCTGTTTCCGACTGATATTTCTATTCAAATTTCTTGGTCAAGTTTATAGTGTTTTGTTGGAGGAACCTTCCAGAATAGACTATAAATTTTTTCAACATATTCTATTTTTTTAAAGTAAGATTGACAAATGACTACAAATTTCAAATATTTTTCTAGACAGGCATTTTATTTTATTTTTATCTGCTGCAGACAACAGACATATTTGTAATCCGAATAAATTATAATCCCAATTTTTTTCTACTTTTTAATGACATTTACTTCCGAAGAAAACTCTACTTGCAATAATTTTTTTTATTTTCGGAAAGAACTTTTTTTTCTAAATATTTTGTAACTTTCAATTCTCTCAATAAAATCCTATCTCTGAATCTGTCCTTGTGCATTTGCTGGAACGTCTGGCAGACAAGACAGATTTAAATTTAAATTTGCATAGGTATTATACA
>JAQFYG010000201.1:0-40754 GCA_034694325.1 Entomobrya corticalis | reverse complement strand
CAGACTTAAATATATAGCGTTGACTGCTCGCATCAAGTACTATAATAGCCGCTAAATTCAAACTACGATAAATATAAGATTGAATTGATGATGATGATGATTGCAATTTGGTGCATACCTTAGTCTAATATGAAATTATGCTGCTGATGAAACTACTGCGTATGTAAATAAATAAAAATGTTGTGCAATAAACTGCTTAAGAATGAATGAAAGGACATTTTGTACTTGCTTTAAGCACATATTTATTTTTTTACATTACAATTCTTATTGTTTAACGACTATCAATCGAATCAGTCTGAACTCTTACAATTAAAGATTATGCATGTTAAATATAGATATAGATACCTATTATACAATAACAATTTTTGCATTTTTAAATTCATTTCAGAATATTGAGATGAACGAAAACTAAAACTATAGACATTTAAACTGTTTTATATGTAGTACATTTAATGTTATGCATATTCAAGTACGTTGTCAGATATTACATTCAACTTAATATTTTACCTATAGATGAAATTTCAATGAAAACAAAGTATGTAAGTACGTGGAGGTGAAGATGAACGTTATGAATTCCATCATCGCTGTGATCACGAAAGAAATCCGATGTCCATCAGCATAATGTTCTTCTTCCCATTGATTTGGAATTTTGAAGTTGTGCCTGAGTCAGAAGGCATGACATTGAAAAGAAACAGTACAAAATTAAATGTTTTCATGTATGTTCTCAAGTCTGGCGGAATAACTTGCTAAAATCTAAACTGTTGCATAACTAAAATCACATACGTTAGAGTTAAATACTTTTTTGTCACTACTGCATGGCCAAAAATGTTTGGTTAGTTAGTATCCACTACAAAGTTGCTTAAAATTGAGCATGAATAAGCACACTAAAATGGCTACATTTATAATTATTATTTTGTTACTCAATAAATTATTATTGCTATCAATTTGTACATTTTGATAGTTATTATGACAATGTTTATGCTATGACTAAAACTATAACTATGTTTCAAAAAATATTGAAAAATAGAGTCAATTTCGGGCAGGTGTTTACTTGTGATGTATAACACATGGATTGCTAAATCGTCTTTTCAGAGATCTTCTAAATATGTAACTGGGATTCTGTGAGCGAATGTTACTGCTACTCTGAAAATGAACGGTGGTGTCATCAGAATCCTCTTCTGCCCATAACGTTAAATTTGATAGATTAAACAAAGGACAAGGTCAAGAGCCCTGTTGGGCTTCATCGGATAAAGATGATGGGTGAACTATTAGCACGACGTCTCCTCCAACGTTTATAAGACATTGCCCCTGCAAAAATAAATGGCATTGTTAAACATGTATTAATAATGGTGGTTCTACAGTTGTTGTAGTTTAGATAAATGCAGTAAAATATTAGTTACCTGATTTTTGTGGGGATTATGCAGAAGTGACAATTCCGTCATGAAGTAGGAAACCATAGCGTTGCCACCAAGGGCTGCAACATGAGCTCGAACAATTGCCAAAATTTCCGCAACAAAATTGTGAACGAAACCACTAAGTCCTCCATTCTAAACAACAGTATTTAATTAAATGCCACAAATTATATACATGTCGTTTGAGTTGGGAATACAACAAATAATAAAAACAAGTTTCGGAATTTGTGTTACCTCTCGAATGCTGGTGGTTTCTCTGATAAAAAAGAAGTTGAGGTTTCCTAAATATTTTTCAATCCTAGTTCCAGGAATGTAAGATAATGGAGTAATTTCCACAGTGTATTTTGGTTTCGGACTAAATTGCAATGCCTAAATGAGACGGTTGAAGTTAAACATATTAATATATTCATTCACAGGAGCATAAATGGGGAATGAATTGTGGATGTGAAGTGACAAACACCACAAAAGCGGAACAAAAAATGACAGACAATACAAAATACAATGAAAATATATCTGCATTCTTTTAAATATCTACAATTTTCAAAACAATAGCTTTGAAATTACCTGGTTGACATGTTTTACGTTAATGGAATCAAAATTGCACACAAAAGCAGTAAAGCCGTTTAAATGTTTACACTGTCGCGTCGTAGTAAAAATCAGTTAATTATTAAAGTTGGGGTTATAATGACAGTTCTCGTAATGAAATTGATTCAATTCATTCATGATAGCATGCAAACTCATAATCATGAATAGAATAACTGTAATTAGTCATTGTAATCGAATTGGCAAAAAATCAGAATAAAATAATTTGGATTAATGAAATTAACAGTTAGAAAATGTTTCAAATAAACAGATAACTGACACACATGTGAATGAAACAAAACTCAATAATCCCCTACCGATTTAGGGATCACCTTAGAACCCGTTCGAGAAAGTGTAAAGGGATGTTGACTATGAGAAGTAGTGCCACCACGAAAGCTGTAATTAACGCCATGACCAGGAAGAATAGAGCTTGAGCTAGAAGCAAGGTTTCCAGCCGTAGAATCCCCAGAAACGAATTTTGATAGCTGAGGAGTATGAGCAGTAGGAAGAGGAGCAGCAGTACCACTACCATTTACCTTCTTGCATTTATAAATAGTATATACGTATATTTTTAATTTGAAAAAAGGAATTAATCTTCTCAATATATAAATGATTAAATATTAAATACTTAATGAAAAGGAAAGCATAATGTGGTAGAACTACAAGCGACATGACGACAATCAAAGACTTACATGCCCACAACCACTGCCACTCAAATGACTGCTACAATGAGAATGGGGACTAGAAGAAATGGTGCAGGGCTGATGGGGAAAAGTTCGAGGAACTAAAACCACACCAGAATTATTGATTTGGCCTACCACAGGTACTAAAATCCCAGAAGACGGCGGCGGGGGTGTTACCCGTTGGTCTTTGCTAGCTTCGTTATTGACAGGAGGCAACTCAGACTTGGCGGCTGCTATGTTTTGTCCAGAAGCCACACTGTTACCGGTTATACTGCCACCAGCACTAGCACTGCCATCCTCTTCGAGTGGAAACATCAGTTCGCTATCTTCTGCATCACCCCCAAATCGATTAGGAAATACATAAGCAAGCACTATTTAAATAAGATCCTTTCGTCCTACACATCATACCTTTGGCCACAGAGAGAACTGATCCAGACTTAACATTGGTAAGTTTGTCAGTAATTGCAATCTTTGACTGATCAGTCATTCCTAACGCCAATCCTATAAGCAAAGTAGTACATTAATTATTAACAAGTTACGAAGTGACAAGATTAACAAATAAAAAAGTCAAACTTGTGAAACAATATCTATTCAATTATACCGATGATGGAAATCTGCATTTCGTCAGGCTCTGGTAGTTCAACCGTAAACGATAATTTTGATAGTACACATGGCATCATTTTACGAAGCTTAAAGCACACCGCCTAAAGAATCGTCAATAAATAAATGTCCATAAGCTATCCTTCACTTGATTTCAATAAAGTAATAAATTTGCAACATATATTTCAGAAACTAACTCGAATCAATCGTTCAAAATATGCGGTAAACTGGCGCAAGGATAGTGTAGGGATCCTGCATCTCCAAACCTGGGTAAACATTTGCTGACTAGTGACATTATGCTCCTCGTAGCCATGCAAATAATCAATGTTGTTCATGAGGAAAGCTGTGGTCGGATGAGGATCTATCAGCATAGAGATAATGTCTATATCCTCTGCATCATCCACTTCAAGTATGTACGTGTCTTTATTGCTGCTATGCACATCTGCACTTTCTTCCTCTTCCGATTCCTCTCCAGAACTTCCCGACTGTCTTCCATTCGTCTTTTCAATAATAAACAAAGTTAATATTATTTGGTGTTTAAACTAAGAGCACGTAAGACTGAAACTCAAAATAAAAAACTAGATACTAAATAAGATTGGTATGTTACCGGAATTGATATGCTTTTGAGGTCATAGTGCTGACGATTTCTATCATATGCATCCTGGACTACTTTCTGATACTGCAACACCTTCTGCGCGTCTGTCTTTAAATTTCCGGCCGTAATTATTGGAACACCTGGTGGTGGTAGTGCTGTGACATACATTGCTGTACCCGTTGCCACGGCAACCATAAGCCTATCCCCTAAGCAAATTTGCACCTTAAATAAGGCAAAAATCAACAGTGTTTATTCATATCTAACATGTTGAATTTTTCATTGATGTTCGTTACTTTCTTATTATACTACGTACCTTCAGACCAAAAATGGCATTCATTCCTTTTACTTTTAACTTGTTTATCAGTCTTCGATGTAACTCATACTCCAGAAAAGGTAAACTGTCGGAGACTTCTTTTGCGCTTATTTCACCCTTGCAGTCTTTTTTTGGGCGAAACACTTGAGCTTGAATCAAAGTTCCTTTACCAGTAATATGCAATCCAGGAGGTACATCAACAGTAACAATTAAGACATCAGGAACTCTTCCTTTCCTATAAAAGTATAGCCAAGCATGTACTGAATTAAATGTTTCATATTTACACTCCCATTAAATAAAAGACAGAAAAAATTCTTTCCAAGGAACAACCAGTACGCTAATTTCTTACCTGCACACATGACAGCGAGACATTTTTACAGGAAAGGGTAACCCTGAAGGGTTACTGGGAATGTGAAGCATGGAGCAATTTTGGTCATGATCAGAGTCATGACGGAGCTTGGAAGGAGTTACTAACAAATGTTTGAAGGCTCCCTAAGATAAAATACAAAGAATAGTTATTCCTTAGCTTTTCCTATTTAATAGTTAGCATTATAATTATTATTTAGCTACGAACATTGCTGGCCGTATTATTGATCACAGTCTCCATCTTGGTTAACACGGCTCTCTCCTTTTCAACTCCACGTCCAGGACATGGAGTGTCAGCTATCACAGGGTTTGCCGCTCCCTTCTTTGTACTGACGGTTAACAACTCTACATTTTTCAAACCAATAGTTGTAGCAGCAATTGCAGCAGTGCCTGATGCACTTAAAACACATACGTCGTCACTGTAAATATCCAATTAAACACGTTAATCGATTACAATATCTAGTGAAACTTACTATACAACTATAAAACAACTATTTTGAAGTTTTTCTGGAGACATTTACTTACCACATTGTAGTATGTTCTTCATAACCAACCACTACGGTGCACCCAAATGCACGACAATGTGCACGAATTTCCATTCTTATTTCGTTCCACCACGCATCACGGGATTCTGGTTCTTCTAAGTTTGAAATCCGTTCAAGTAATTTCACAGAGCGAGCCGTAACTGTCCCACCTATTACAGCAAATAAATGTTTTAAGGAAAAAAACCATATAGTAATAATTTTACTACTGATAATAAAAGAAAACTTACCAATATGTGTTAAAAATCCTGAGGGAAACTGAGAAATAGTTATGAAAGGATACTCCATGAGACCATATTGATCAATGGTGGTAATTCCTGGTTTTAAACCTGTAGCTGGAAAGCCTCTCATGTGTACGGATGCTGTCATTGCGTTAGCTGTTTATATTTACGAAAAATATCAGTTAATTTTTAAAATCAAATCCCAAGGAGGTTTGTAAGTTGGCATCAATTTTATGTCAAAACTTACGCTTTGGAGGTGTACTCAGATCGGATTCAGAACTACGCCGATGAAGCACACCACTGCTTCCTCCACCACCAACAACCACTGGAATAGTTCCCGTCCCCGTTGTAAGGATTGTTGTAGTCATGTTTGAATGGCTGGGACCCAAATACGCAGCTCCTGCGGATGGCATCCGGGATAAATTAGGATGACAAAGAATATTTGGAATTTTCGTCATGCCAACTTTGCTTGACATAATACCACCATTCCTATCTTGAGTATATGTATCTCTAGCGTCACTTAGAGTACCTTCACAAACATCCACATATGCATCTTGACTGTAACTTGAGGGCATCGTTTCCTTGCAATGCATTTGGTGTTGAAGTGGATGGCGATGATGACCACTCGGAAACCCGTTTGCAGATCGTTGTTGGTGCATTTGGTAAAGTGGGGGGTCACAATGAGGATGAGAAGGACAAGGAGATGAGGAGACTAAGGATTCTTTGCCCGTTTCATCTAAATTGGCAACATTCCGAGCACCATTCAAATGGGGGTTCTCCTCTGCAGGACTAGTATTGAAACCAACGAGTTTCTTGGACACTTCTCCACCACAAGTTCCTATAGTATTATTATTAGTGGGGGTACTTGTGCCGGTAGTAGCAATATTATTAGCATTCGAGACTGAGTCACTGTGATGATGAGCTACCACACAACCCCCTTGTTGTCGAGAAACAAAACCGGTGTTATTATTATTACTGGTACTGTTATTATTTGTTACGGAATTGTTGGTAGTAACAGTGAAGGGAATGGAAGATGCCGACACATTTTGACTAATAGTGTTAGTAGCGGCAGTAGTAGCAGGAAGTACAGTGGCTGCTGTACTAGCGATAGAACTTCCACCAATAACCGTTGTTGTTAGGGAGTAGTTGTTGTTCCCGAAGGGTTGGTTCAAAACGGGTAGTTGGGTTGGCGTGGTTCTGTCGAAAAGTAATTCCTCTGGAATGGGAGACCTAGTACATCCAGCAACACCAATTTGCTCGTCAGATTTTTCACCAAAAATATTCACATTTTCATTCAATTCCGCCTCCTTCATCGTCTTCCTGATACCTATATCCTTGTCATCATTTCCATCTCTTCTACCAACCCTATCATCTATCTTATCATCACTACTACTATTTCTAGATGTGACAACTTCTAAAATGTCTTCATCATTAGCGCCCATTGCCCTATATAGCAAAATGCTCTCTTTAGAACTACCCTCTTCCGCTACAGGATGATAATACCCACCACCGTCATCACCACTTCTTCTAGTGGTATTGCATTTTTGACGATGAGTCTGGTTATCATTAAGGCTCGGACATGAAAATCTTGGAGAAGAATTCATACCGGAAACGCTAGTACTAGTACTACTATCCAAACCAGCAGAATTCCCACTGGTTCTTATCATTAAGCAATTGTTACAGTTATCATTGTCCGTACGCCCCAATAACCATGAATTCCCATTTTGACTACATATAACCTGATTTAAAACAGAAAAGCTATTTCTGGCTGACTCACTAGCACTAGTGCTCAAACTGTCGGTTGTCGCGGTCTCACCTAATCTATTTATTGATGAACCATAAGTTGAAAACGAGTTCATTGCGGACGTATTGGTGCTTTCAGACTCAGAATTGTGCAAGACTGCAGGCCTAGCTTTTACTGTTCCATGTCTACATAAAAAGCGTGGTGACCGAGCATTACAAATAGAAGAAGGGGTCCCCATCATATTCACATTACATTTACTATTATGTCTACTATAGCAACAGTTATTACTACTACAACAGCTAGAAATACCGAACTTTGAATCGACAGCAGCAGCAGCACTAGCGTGACAAATTGCAGGTTTAAAAGCACATGAATGCTGTGACAAAGCTGAAGAAGCAGAACTAGATGAAATAGCGTACCCCCCACCACTAACAGCGTCAAATGTGTCTTCGCCAGCATCAGCAGCAGAAACACCGTCTCCACCCGTTGTGGTCATTGCTGTAGATGAGGGCTCATCCGCCGAAGGGTCATACACAAGCAAAGCGTCCATGCTGGATATATAGAGTTTTAGCGGAGACTCCGTTGAGTAACCTAGTTCTGTAATTATCTCGATAATTTTGCTCTTATCCAGTTGTAGGATGTTGTGACCGGAAGAAGTATTAATGTGGGAAGCGGAAGGAATATTAATGTGCGGTTCTATCTTGATCACAGACTGATTCTCTTCTTCGTCCGCCTCAGCAGGTATTTCCAATGTCGGCACAGTGGTCACACTAGACCCCATTTTATCACTAAGGTAAAAGGTTTCGTGTGCGGCGTTGATAAGAATGTCGTGGGTTGAGTCATCGTCTTCCTCGTCAAACAAGGGTTCGGAGCCTACGGAAGGCATGCTATCTAATGAGGTTTGTCCTAAGGAATGACTATCACTGTTTGATCTAAATAACTGACTAGAGGATTTACTTCTCACACTATAACTAAGTGTATTACTAACATTATCACCGAGCATGTTCTTGGCATTACTGGGTTTACGTCTACGAAAGAAAAACTTGGCCTCTCTATAGGGAGACGACTTTGCCTTTGCACACTTTTTTGCAGTGTTTGATGAGGACATGTTTTTTGTGGTGCTGCTACTACAACTTTCATTATCATCACTGCTCTTTTTTCTCTTAAAAAATTTCACCACTTCTTCCCTAATTCGCTCGGTGCCACCAAGCAACCCCCTTTCGTAAAAGTTGGTACTAGCTCGTTTCATCAAGGATGATTTTGAGTATCTATCTTTTCTCCGCGACCCTCGTTTCTTTCTCAACAGCAAAAAGCCTTCACGCTCTGAAACTGGTGATAACTCATCGTTATCTACTGAACATGCATCGTTCCCCGAGGAAGTCGCTTTCGTGAAATCTTTACTTGTATCACTTTCAATCTCAATATCTCGTCTCCCTCGTGCACTAGTGGTACCTACTCTCGTATCACCTTCATGGTGATGACCTGTGACAATTTCTCCCCCACAACCGTATAAATATCTTAGAGAAGTATCAGAAGTGGAATCTTCATCTGCGTTTGAATCAATGTTACTACCGGCGGATTCAAAGTCGACGCCACCACCACCTAAGTAGCCAAGCTCAACTGGTGCGTTTTGCCTCGAAACAATAAAGTTCCCTGCTGAACTGATTTGAGTTAAATTATTAACGCTTCTACTTAAAGTGCGGCAAATGTCATGCTCAGTATGTGCAGCTCGACAAGACAAAACAGGGCTCATAGTTTCTGAGAGTGTTCTATGATGAAATCTCATGCAAGAAGCTAAAGCACTTCGACTACGACCACAGGGTTCATCTAAAGATCTATGATCTTGTGTTCTACAACTACTACTAATACTATTGTCAGCAATGTCATTCTCATGAATTACGGCTGACGAGCATTCCATTAAATTGTTGTGACGTGTTTTACTACAGAGTGGACTTCTACTAGTGCTACGGCTCCGACAGGATGTGGAATTGGGAGTGGTAAGGGATACGGATTTTGAAGTTTTATGAGGCAAAGGGCTGGCAGGTACTGTAGAAGTAGTGGTGAAGGACGGGCACTTTGTGAGTCCTTCGCCAGCAGAACACTGCAGTGAGCTGACTTCAATGCAAGGCTCAGAAGTTGCAACCATTAACTGGCTCTTCTGACTAGAAGTAACTTCAATAGGAACTTTAGTATTATTACTATTATTGCCAATCATGAACACGTCTTTAGTATTATAATGAGTAGCAGGAGTGCTACTTGTTGAAGGTGGAATTGATTGTGTGGAGGATGTAAGAAGACTTTTCTTAAGATGGAATTTCACTAATCTCATTAAAGAATCTTCACGGAAGGAAGCACTTCTTCGTTCCTTGAAACCCTCACAAGAGCCATGTCTAGTAGCTAAAACGGCAGCAGCCCCACCAACACAACCGCTTCGTAGCTCAGTAACGTCTCCACCTGCATTAGCAGCAACTCGTTCCAATACGCAACAAGTGTCATCATGATGACACCTTTTCTTTATCGCTTCATCAAGATCATCTTTAGAGAGTTGATGATGAAGTGTGCACGGCATGCTATCTGATGAGCCCGTCACTTTTAAACTGCGTCTTTGAAGTCGAGGAGCCCGGCCTGGACACCCTCGCCTTCGCAAACTTCTACTGTAGTTTTTTGTGAATGCAGAACGATAACCTTGTAGGTCCGTGATCCTATTAAAACATCACAGAATCACCAAAAAGTAGGCTAAAGCCAATAATATTTTATAGCGTGAACAAAAAATATATAGTTAGATAGATATGTAAAATATAGATGGTACATATTGATCATAGAATAGAATACATTGATAAAGGAATATAAAGAAAGAAATAAAGCGAGTAAATATTTTGAAGAGTATTCATTTTTGTGTACAAGAGCAGTTCCGTTAATTATAGAAAAAATAGAAAGTACGGTACGACAACAACGCAAATGGGTAGGAGACACAATACAAGAATTACAAGTACATATAGATAAATACATATATAGAGAATATTATGTTGCAGTTTGCATACCAGATAGATATAGATGGAGGCAAAAAGTGTAAAATCACAAAGTTTGAGATAGAAAATTATTACATGAAAACGAAGAAAAATTATCAGACTAGATAGAATACTTATTATGTTTACTGAGTTACCAGAAAAGAAATTTACTTGTATATATAGCCGTGCCGAATTTGTAAAATTTTACAGGAAAATGGTACATAACCATTACGATAAAAGTTATGAGTAGTGCTGGTAAATGTGCTTTAATCACATAGCAGCCATGAGCTACATCATCATCACATCTTTACGTACATCCACTGAGCCTCACTTGAATGAAAAGATCAAATTCGAAATTATTTTAAAATGTTCAGTAAAGACATACAGTGAAACACAATTAAAAGTTACAGGAATAAGTACGAAAGGAATACTAAATATTTATTTAAAATAGAAAGGGATCTGCCACAATTAGCAAGTTAGCGAATATTTAAACAGTAAAAATGCACTTTTTCCATACATACCCCATTTCAGCACCCGTTTTGTACCGCGTAGTAATACGTGTGGCATTCATCATTATTGCTGTCGCGCGTATAACCAAAAGCCCAATAAATTAGCTATTCCCAAATTTAGCGTTGTTATCAGAACTAAAGCTGATTTTATCTGAACGTCATGTTGTCAATTTCTAAAACTATTTATGACTTATCAGAATTACCTGTTTGTAAATACGACGATTGTACACTAATCCCTAATCAGGTAAAAGGTTAGTAGTAGTAGTTTCTACACCTATTATAATCAGACTATATATATTCGGGTAACACAACGTTAGGTACAACACAAACTTGACTACGTTTTGACATTTCGTTTGTTATTTTTACCTACTTTTAATATATCTAACTTTAAGTAAATACTATCATAATCGGCATAAAAAGCTAACCATCCTCACTGGCCTCATTTCATCTAGTTTTTTAGTTTATTCCAATTACCTATATATTGTTTCCTCCATTTGGCAAATATACTTGCTGAACCTGCATATTGTACTTTAATGAAATAGAAATGACATGTATTCAGACTTACTCTCGAGACAACCCAAGTGCTTCTCCACAAGTCGGAGAAAGCTGACTCTCGTATTGCTTGGTAAGATAGGCTGCAGTTCCGATTCCACGAACAACTATACCGGATTCTCCTTCGAGATCAAAACACTGTTTGTACCTAGATTCGTGCAACAATTTTATAATTTAAACCCTTAGCATATTCAAAAGTAAATAGAAAGTTAAAAAGGATTGCAAGCACTAACTAATTATTTAAACTTTGAGGATGTGTAAAACAAACATCTTACCCAATAACAGCATTTCCACCAAGCTCCAGAGCTTTTAATCCAACTTTTCTTTGAACTTCTCCAGATAATTTGGAAAACAGTGTTTGACGAGCTTCGTTTGATGCACGTGGGGTACGGATTTTGTCAATCCATTGGTATTCTGGATCATCGTTAACTACCAGCTCTTCCACAAATCCTTGCATGATATGAGCAATATATCCCTCCGGAACAGATTGAGCTGTGAAGTAAATGTACAATGTAATATACTATACTTCTGCTTCTTTAATAATGTAGTATTTTACAACACATAATTAGAATGTGTGGGCTTATATCTAAAACACTCACTGAAAAAGAAACGAACTCCACAAGATGACTGGCGAAATTTGTTCAGATCTGAGAAAAGCTCGACCTTAACAATCAAATTGACTTCTCCCCGAATTCCATGCATTGTATCATAAACTGGAATCCATCCTGATATCATTTTCCCAGATGTGTCTATTAAGGGAATTGAAATTAGTATTAGTATTTTTACACTATAATACAGCGGTCGACTTGGGTGTTTGAACCTTTTCCTCGTGATGAGTTGCACAACAAGGGGTTGAGGTCTAAGTAAACTTTCCCAATTGCATCATTTGAAGAATACGTGTCATGATCCATAAGCCGTATTTGCAATGGTTCGTCTTGCAGTTCCAGATCATCCATCTACCATAAAAATAACCAAGAAAGACAATTAATAACTCCAAAGTACTAAAGTAATACTTGCATGTCTTATACCTGAATCATAAAATAAAACTGTTTATACCTCAAAACGAAACCACTCAGAGTTCCAGACAGGATTAAGGGACTTTCGATAGACATCGGTTTTGTAAATAGTTGAGCCCAGTTTCACTTCAACGTATGCGTCCGTTGTTAAATTGCTCCGGTCCATGATCTGTAATATATACAATTGACAATTATGCACATAAATGTAATGATTAGTTATCAAAAGCGTACAATCATCATACATGTTGTATCGTTATCTCATTTCAATTTTAGACACATTCCGAAAAATGTACACTAATTATAAATAATTATATTACTTACAGGCAAGTTCCTACCGGACACGACCTTAACTTTGACCTTTCCAGGCATTTTGAGTTGAATATACTACTTTACAATAATCAATGAAAACTAACAACAGTAGCACTAAACAACAGTATTATATACAACATATTGTCACAGTCACAATTCACTACGCAGGGAGCACTAGCAAAAACATACTATGCTCCCTGCTAACAACATTAAGAAGTCAAATTTTTATGCAGTGACTAACTTTAAAAATATTTACAATTTTACTTTATGACTTTTATATCCACTTAAAAGGATCGCGTTACATGTATTTCAAATATCCGTGCAACATAAATTCAGTTACTATTTGCTCCTTCTTTTTGAGTTTTAGTTTTATCCTGTGGAAACACAACAGCTTATCAATGAAGATATACAGGGGGTACATATACACGTCCGCTCATCATTTTTTTACAGAAAGCTCAAGCAGTGTTGGAAATCAAGTGATTTGCTTATCAACATTTAGTAAACATTTCCTTGTGAAACGAGTAGCCCAGGTGGAGGAGGATGCAGCAGCATGCAGATGAAGCCTCATGATTTTTCGTTTTAAGCACAATTATATATGAAGTTGGTTTTGTTGATTGATAGACACAAAAACACAGTCACAACATGGCAAGTGAGAAGGGAGAAAGAAGCAGAATTAAAAGTCTTTTATTCGTCTGTGCACATATCATACAAGTAGTAGCACTAACACTGAAATTGGAAATTGCAACACATGAAGGTATTTTTATTATACAGGCCGAACTAGATTTCGATTAAAAAGCCAGACAATGGCCCTATAATCTTATTTCGAACGCATACATACATACAAGTTATTTATCGTCAATATCGACTTGTATGGAATACTTTCATAGAACTCAATGTTTTTCATTTATTTCATCTTAAATCTATTTTGAGGAGCATTTTTATTCTTCGAAAATTACTTTAGTAACCTCACTGCCACTTGATTGTTAGTACGGAAATAATAACCCGAGAATCACAGAATTAGTACGTCGTACGTATTTGTTTACAAAGATGCGTTTTCGAAAATGTATCTAGTAACTGGACTTGGAGGTTCATATGTATCCGAAAATAAATAAAAATGAGCGATAGAAGTATATAAAGGTAATCTGTCTTTGTTAAAATGTTGGGGAGTCATGGTCCTCAACATCCATATCAATTTCTTCGTCATCATCGTCGTCATGACTCTCACTTTCTTCATCATCATTATCATCTTCTTCTTCATCTTCATCCTCATCCTCATCAACGTAACTCTGCAAGTCAATCGGATTTTGAATTACACAATCATCAAGAAGCACGGGAATAGGTTGGCTCTCCTCACCCTAAAGATGTGAAAATGAAGCCAAATAGCCGAATGTTTTTATGTTGCTATTAGCTTGCAGAAACTTGTTTTTAATTCTAATGGACAACTGTGAACTTTTAATAAAAATATGTTAACAGACATAGAAAAAGCAGTGGCAGCAACATCCGCGGCAAATAAATATAGTTTTAGCAGGTACACAAAGCACATAGATTAACTAAAACTACCATTAATATTAATTTTTAGTCCAAATAATGAATAAGCTGACGTTCACTATCATCGTATATGCAATATTTTTTTTAATAGTTTCTGCTAATTACCAAAAAAAGCAAAATATTGGAAGTAAAACATACTACCAATTAAACATTAATTGCATCCGCAATACACAAACAAATTATACTATTAACAAGCAACATCAACCAACACATGCAACATTCCAACAGTACATATAGACACAAACAATTAGATTCAAAATGTGAGTTACATTAAACAGATGTGTTGACATGATGAACAAAGATATTATTGCAGTTGATGAAATCAACAATCATATATTAAGTGGTATTGACATTCGTTTAACAAGTATTTACCACAATATTCCATTTTAAAATTCATGTTTAATTTACCTCGTTGCCGGATTTTCCTACAGGTAAAGTATCAGAATGCTTTTGTTCCACACGCTCCAACTAAATCATACAAAAACAAAACGATTAGATTCAAGTTTCTCATATACTTTAGTACAATTAACAGTATGACTAAACGCAAACGGGCCACATCAACTATCAAACAATTTTAAAATAACTACCTCAGCTTGGACCTCCTGCTCCAAAATCCACAACTCCTTGTCCTCCTCAGCGGAATCAAAAGAGAACCACAACGAGCTAACTAAGCTAGGAGTCGGCTTGTCAGTTAATGGTTTTTGAGCCATTTTCACAACCAATCTGTTTGTCTCACTGCTCCTGGTTGACTAGTTGATTCAGGAAACAAACTGGCCAAGATTCCTACAAAAAGCAGCAGAATCTTTCCAGTTTCTCCACCTCCAACGAAAATTGTTCATCAAACAAGTAGACAATACACTGAAAAAATACACAAACAAAATCAATTACTTAGCAATTAATTAATCTACCAATTAACCATAACTCAAAGCTAAAATTTACTTCATCATTATAAAGTCCATGTCCCAAAGTAATCAGCTTATGATCATTATGCAACTTGCCTGCGACATAAATAACAATAAAATGTACAGTGACGAACCAATCAACACTCACCTTTTATCAATAATTCAGTAGTAAACAAACAATGATGTTCCAAAACAAAGCCTCTTTCCACTTCCAACTAAATAGCGTATTTTAAACAGAAAGCTTTTAAAACGATAACACACAATTAATTTGGAATCGTTTGCCTGAAGGTGTGAAGAAGTGTGAAGATTAAGCCATAAACCCGAGAACAAGTTAAAATACATAGACTAGACGAATTCAGTACAGACTGTGCAGGGTCCACACAGATGTGAGCAATGATCTTGTACAACAGCAGTCGTATTTTCATATGACTTACAGCAGCTTATACCAGCAATAACATCCGTGCATACATACATCATATCCATATCATATCCACCACCACCACCTCGGCACGGCTGCAAATTCTTTGTGTACCTCTTCTCCTCGCTCGTGATGCCTTCCATATCGAAAGAAAGAGAAACCATGCAAGAGGGAAAGAGAAACACCTAAACTCTAAACTAAACTAAACTGCGACTCAACATTCCGCAATATCCGACCGACGGTCAAACATGCATTCGATGCTGCAGCCAAGAGAGCACACCAAAAAAAACCGCAAAACATTTAATAAAAGTATCGGGTTCTCATTCAGCCGGGAGTGATGGCGATGGCGCAGCAAAGGACGACAGGGAAAATTACTATTTTTTGGAGTTTGGAGAAAGTTGGGGGGGAAACTGGAATGGGGGATTATAATATGCATGTAAATATGTAACTGGGCTTGAGGATTTCTCCTAATTGGAGTGATAATCGTTTCATGAAGGATTTGGCGTCTGTGTATATGACTCTAGAACTGGCATTATGGGAATTTTTGCTGCAGTCATAATTCCAAGTTTTACGTTTGCCAAGTGCATGATCTGGAATTCATATAGATTGTTTGCTTTTCCTCTTCCCTTCAATTCATACTTCGTATAAATATAAATGAATGCTGTTAATGTTTTATTTACATGGGCTTCATGCATACGTTCTCAAATCTCAAGCTTTTTTGCAAAGTATAAAGGCTTGACTGTGCCTTGTTTCCTGATGAAGAGTAAAAATATAGTACTGCAGCTGTCCCTGCCCGTTTGCTTCCTTTTCTCTGCGGACCGTTTATCTGTGGCCCAATAAGGGATACTGGGATACAAGCTGATACGCAATAAGGGAAAATGCATGTGGCATGTGTAGCAGTGAAATGCAAATGCAAAACGTGCATGGATGATGACCTATGTAAAAGTCAAGTGCTAGTGCCACTTTTTGCACGGTGACACAGTTGGAGCGGTGGGAAGGGAAGGAAAACCCTTTGCTTTATTTACTATAAGCTGTATGCTTGCAAAATTAGTAACTTGGAACTGCAACGTCAAACGTGCAATTCATACATATATAGACGACATTGGTCAAAAGATTTCTTTAATGCGCACAAAACTTGAAGGGCACAACAATTTCATATCCGTCTTTTTTTACTCACTCAATCATGCAAGGAGTTACTATTAAAGATTTCAAAACCGTAACTTTGTGAACATTTATGTTTTTACACACGTAAACCTGGATATTTATCAAAAAAATATGGGGACACAGACTAGTTATTAGATAATTTTAAAATTGCATGCGTTTTGGTACATATTTATGTGTTTTAAGAATTTGCGAGCAAAGTAGAACAAGTCAGTTGCTAGTGGTATATAGTACACTAGCACGTAGCATATGTATTTAATAAATTCATAGTAGCTTATGGTAGCTTAGTGAAGGCAACAAAGCAATTTTACACGACCCAATTAAAAAATGCGTAAATGTTTTAAATGATCTATATTAACAGACATACAGAAACAGATATGAATATGAAGATCTCAGTACAAGACCATATTATACTCGTATAATAGGTCAATTTTCTGGACAGCTAGATCCAAATATGTTGACAATGGTCATATTATGAACAGGTCCATAAATAATATTAATAATAGAAATTGGTAATTATACTTTCATCAATTTTACGTATTTACGTACTACGTACCTGTTATTACTTTAATATTTTATATAAATATGCGTAACAAACGTATGGACGAATAACCAGCAAATAACCTAAACCTAATAGCTTATACTTAATTATTTCCATTCGCGTTGAATTTATAATATATTTAGCTACCTAAATATTGTTATAAATAGCATTGTAAAAAACATTCTATCGTGCTCTTAGAAAAGTCAACATTTATTAATTATAATAATTTGTAATTTCCAGTCGGTGTCGGTAAATGTATCAACCCAACTAAACATAATTTTATAACACACTATATCTAACGTTGATTATATTCGGGCTATAAAAATGACACGTGATTAAAGATAAAATTTGAACTAGGAAATGAAATAAGACGTTTATACTCGACTGCCTCCCAACCCTTTTCCTGTACTTGAAAGCTAAAAAAATACTTCAGCTAAATTACATCACAGTCGTTTAGTTGTTGATAATTTACATGCATAAGCATGTGCACTAATGATAATCGGGCTAAATGGAACATTTAGAATGATGTTGTCATTCCCATTTTAATAATGTTGTTTCAACAATCTTCATGATGACAACTGTATTATGCAAACGACGTTCCAAGAAGAGCTTTGTTTTTTTACAAGATGTCGCCATCCATTGAGTTCTATTTGTAGATTGCATCATTATAGACGAAAATGTAGATCACAAGAACAGAAGAGTTAGTTTCTCCGAATAAAATTACTTTGTTGATAAAGGACCTTGTCCCAGTCTCATCATCCACATGTTTTATTGGCAGAATCTTTTTCTTCAAAAGTATTTTCAATGTGCAACAAAAATCTTGTTGGGACTTGGGACTGGGACTGACATGCGTTCAAATAAAACGGCCGCACATGCATAAATGTACATGCATACGAAATAACAAAAATGCCATTAGAAATAGGAATTTATAAAGCCGTAAACGCTAATATTATGATAGATTGTTCAGCAACTTGTTCAATTTGAAAATTGAGAGCTACATAAGTACATATTACATTATTGCAATTGCATTTATACATAATAATAATAATTTGATCGTATCCATGTAACATTCTTAAGTGGAATTGTTGATAGTTTCCAATTTCCAATAAACAGTCCAATTATCTTTCAGTTTCAGATTTCTCCCAATGAACTGAGAAAGTAAATAGCAAATTGGACAAATTATGTAAGAATCTTATATACTCCATTCCAAGTTTTTGAAGGCTAGATAAACGTTCCATTAATATATGTTTGTGGAAATGAAACGGGGAAAAAAGTTTAATGCAATCGTCCATTTCGTTTTTGCATGCCAACATATATTGTGTTTTTGTAATGTAGGTCGTCACTTGTCCCCATAATCTTCGATCGAGCAATAATAGCGTATCGATCAACTAATTCTCATTTCGCATCCTAATTATAAGCAAAATATATTTACATTTATATATAGTTTTTCGTTGAGTATCAACGATTTCACTTGAAACTTGCCAAGTTTTCTATTCAGCTATTAGTTGATTTGATATCGGAAAATTATATTTACTTTGCGTGCGTAGTGGCAACGATCATGATATAATGTTTACTATGTATGTATACATACTTTAGTAAATATTGTGTTAATATCATGATGGATGTAGATATGTGCTATTTATACTACTATCTCTTTTACCAGGAAACTCCTAACCTTTATTTCCTTTCCTTCCTTTTCTTAAATGTATCAGTTTGGAACTTGTTGCGCGAAAAAGTTTTGATCGACTGATGAATTTTCATGGTCTTTTCACTCCACGTGTAAATTAAGAGTAAGCGAATCTTCTTTCATTTATTGCACATGTGACATATTTTCAGTGTGTTATTGAGGGATGAAATGTAATAATCTAGAACAAGTTGGGGTGTCACTTTTTAAGCTGGCATATTTAGTGCACGCAAATATAATAATACAAAAGCTTTAATTACACTGCCATGTGCCATGTATAAATTTTGTATAACATCTCATTTGATTTGCATAATGTCATGCAACCGGAGTGAAGGAGGGAAGATGAAAGAAGAAATTTGAGCTTCAAATCCACAACAAACCTTTCAAAAGTATCAACAACGATCATGTAAACCACATTATGATTCCATGCAAGGGCGACCACACTCTACTGACTCTACCCTTTGTTTCTACCTTTTATCTAATATTTTGTTTCCAAAATATGATTTCCAAACATTTCTAAAAACTACGGACGTGCATGGTAATACCATGAAGAAACTTGGGCTTTATCCTAACACCATTTCCGATTTCCAATAACCTATACCTCAAAAAATGCACCTACGTACAATGCACTATTATAACACAAAATCGTAATTACTTTTTACTTGAGTCGCCACACGAAGGCCGATACGTGATACCAAAAAGGCTTAACAGGAAGCGATGATAATGAAATGAAGCAAGTGAAAGAAAGCATAATTAATTTATATGCATGCATATTAATAAGCTATTACTCTCTTATTTAGCTTCCGACTTTCTCCAGATACGACAAGGTACTTGTTACTTACTCTCGGAATCTGGAACAAAATATGGGCCGTCCCTATATATCTGCTGTAGACGTTGATATAGACCATGAAACCTTCCTTTCTTCAGCTTCTTATTTTAGAAACGTCCCATTTTATACCTACGACAACTTGAAGACAGTGGTGGTCGCCTTTCCTTTTGGTCTTGTTCCTCCACGCGTTCCCTTGTCGATGTTGCGTGATCAAACATTCTCCTCCATTACGTATATTATATGGATGAATAAATAAATAAACAATGACCTTTACTCAAATTTCTTCTGGCTTACTGGCTTACTTTTCCGCTATTATTTTCATTATGTCTTCTTATTTACATAAAGACTCCTTTAATGTGGCATAAACACGGGATAGATTGATCGTCTTCAGCAACAATTTACCACGAGCCGATACCACACCATGAAACCAATACTATTAAATCTAAGCATAACTTTTTTTACTATATTGCTCCCTTTTATAAGAATTATGATGATAATAATACGCAACAAGCAATCAATTTTTAAAAGAAGTTTGGTTATATGATTACAAAGAAAAATGCAACAGACGTATCATTATCTCCTTATATAACTGGCATACCGTATATGCTCAATTAATTCCCCAGTCTCCAATAATACCCCGTCTCTAGTAATTCCCAAGGTTTCAGGCAAAAATTTGGATAATTCCCCACTATTCTAATAATTCCCCACCCCTTTCTTGAGAAGACTATTTTCATTCTAATATTTACTTTTATATTATATTTAGTACAAAATAAGAAACAATTTTAGGTCCTTGCTACCATTAAGTACAACTTTTGCTTCAATTTCGTAAAAATATTCAAGTTTCTGAATAATATCATGGACTTTGGGGCACAAAATTTTTGTTGTTTGGGCAATTCCCCACTATTCGAATAATACCCCATCTCCAATAATTCCCCACTTAAAAATCTCAAATTTCGCTAATTCCCCAGGGGAATTATTTGAGCATATACGGTATATGCAATATACATATATAAGCTACATAAACTATAATATGCAATTGTTTCCACTGATGATGAGTATGACCTAAATTCACTTCCGTCAATAAACATCATCATCATCATCATTCTCCTCCTCACGTCAATTTGTCGTCATCAGCGGTAAGTAGGCAGGGGTGGAAAATAACACCCCAACAAATCTATTCTTTTAAGCATCGATAAGCTTCTCAGCTTCCCATCTAATATTACGACACATAGTTGTTTGTCGGCGTTTAAATGAGATATTTCTTTACCATTTTACATTTAAAACTTCATCCTACCTACATTTATTTTCATAGACGACCTTCACTCCATGAATTCTCCTTTGTTCCCAGCTGAGCCTTGAAAAATCGAGAAAGTTACACTGTCAAAATAATTTCTGGAACGTTATTTTACTTTTTATAAGTTTTCCAAGAAGTAACTTGATTTATGATCATAACAATTTTGTGTTTACCAAACGCTTTAAAATATATTTTTAAAAAGAGTGTGCTTACATCACGAAAGAATATAACTCCATCATTTCACACTCAATTGTACTTAATATTATCAAAATACCCCATTTAAAAACATCTCTCCTTTCAAACAATTTCACCTGTCGTCCCACGCCATTTCCCCAGTTTACAATAAATTCTCTGAAAGCATATGTAATTCTTCCTTAGAACAAAAGAAAATGGATGTTGCGATGTCTACTTAACTTATTGCCCAACTTTTGAAATTAGTGTGAACAGTGAACGCACACACACAAACTCAGGTAACTTCAAAAGGATAAAAAAATGTGTGTCAGTGTGTTCCTGGACTTACGAAATGAGGGAAGTGGTATGGCAGTGCTTGCTCTTTGTGTGATTCTCAAAGTTTCATTGAGTTTCAATTGAGGGGAATTGAGATGTAGGGAAAGGGAATAAAACGTACCTACAAACAGACACGTGGAGTACTGTGTCCCCGACAAAAAATTAGAAAATGTCAACCTGTCCGTCTTCGTAAAAGTTACTGTTTTGCTACTACTACCACCACCAGTCCACCACCATCACCGTCACTACATATTATATGCTCGCTCTGCCTGTCAGTTTATATGTTTTACTTATACCCAAGCAATCATGCAAGTGAAAGAAGCATAATATATGCTGTATCAACCGCGTAAACTAGCAGGTGCAACTATACCCATGCGTTTTCATTGCATTGCAGTAGTACTTTCTTTCTTCCTTTCTCCATGCAATACTTATTATCTAGCGAAGTAAATGCTAATTGAAGTTTTATGCTACTTTTTTTTACAAATTACAACACTAGTTGCTCATGTTGGATTTTTTCTATCAATTTCATAATAACTAAAAAAGCAAAGGGAAAAGGGGGTAATAAGAATATCTATCTACGATATGCTTATATTTTTTTACCTTGTATACTACCATTTATTTAGACACAAAGCTATCATTTCACCTGAAGACTATATCAAGTTGAAAAAGAAAACTCCTTCTTTTTCTAATTTCCTGATCTTCTCTGTGAAAGCTACTGTGCAACCCCTACCCGGAAATTACCGTTATTAACAAGTTATTGTATATTGAGTGAGTTGTATATAGTTTCAGGTACGTCAACCACAGTAGTGCTTATAAAGAAAATTATAGGAAATGTAGAGTGTGTATGTGGGTGTGTGGTAGTTTTTGGTAAGTTATGTTTATGTTTTTGTGGAAGAGACACTTACGTAAGGTGATAATCCCCTTTCGAGAAACTGCACCGCACTATTAGATTATTCGCGTTGTACTAATGATGGTCATATTGATAAACAAATGAAATGAATCGTTTTGTTTTTGTTAGACTCAAAGTAAAATACGTCAAAATGGCGTAAATTGTTTCAAGACAGGTATTTTTTCTATTATTTATACAAAATAGTTAGTGATGGACAAGGTCAAGCAATCTTAATAATGTTTATTTCCTTTTCTTTACTTGTTTGCCTCGTATAATAACATCCCTACTTCCCTACATTATATACATAGGCATATTTAAAATTGGCACAGTTTTTGCACTCTGATATTTTCTACTATTCGAAATATTCTAAGTATTAATAAATTAGGTATAACCGATCTGAATATTTGATGTCCTTACAAAAGAACATGGTCAATGAGAAAAGTTTACTCATTTAGTGGAGCCAGTTCCTTTGTACGTGTTATTTATTCATATAAGACATGTTGAACAATTTTTATCTGCAAAAGTAACATTTTCATTCGATTTATATCTCTTATTTTACTTTTTGACAAATTGCTATTTTTTCTTTTACCTTTAAGAAAAATCATATTGTTTATTTTACTGTTTCTTGAATTTCATTTAATTTTCTATTCATTGACAATATACTCTTAAATGCAAAGACAAGTGTGAAAGCTTGAAACATACTTAACCTCACAAGTAGCTCTTCTTGTCAGCTTTTCTAAATATATCGTCCAATTTAACATAATTCCCCTGCATTTTCAATGCACTTAACAAGGTCGTTCATCTGAAAATCTCATTGTTATTAACATCACAATCTGTAATCTGTTTATAGTTAATTGGTCAATTGATTATGTAGCAGAAATAGCGGAAGACGGAAGAATTCCAAAAAACGCACACAAAAACCAGTAGTTACATTGCATATTACATGGTAACATTAACATTTCGGTTTCTCCCCCTTTGTTCAGAACAACTCATGATGACATATGCCATAATATTATTTAATCATTAATGCAAGCTTCATTATTACACATTAACTACTTGAAAAAACCGTAAGAACTACTTATTACAAACGCATATAAAACATACTTGATAACTTGTCAATTATAATGAGAGGTCCTGTGTGTAACGACTTTTTAAAAGTTTCCATTACAAGTTATTATGATGTCAAAAGGAGGCAATCCAGCAGGGCAGGGGCTTTTCCTTCCCTTCCTCTTCCAATAATTTTCATTCGCTTGCTTTTTCTTCATACAAAATTATAACAGACTTTTTCCCCAGAAAATGATTCAGTCTGATTTAATATAAAGTTGAACGCTTTATAATAATAGCAATAATTGGTAGCGACATTGAAACAAACTGTCGTATCTAATTTGAACACATGGAGACTCTTCATATTTTTTATTATTATTATTATTATTTATTATTACAATTCCTGTTGCAAAAATAAAAGTAGAGCGAGAGCAATAGCAGCAAACGGCGACAGAACAACAGTTGATTAGAGCTGAAGTGTGTCTATAGGTAACTGATGCACAAACATGGGAAAAAGTGGACATCACACTGGTTTTTCACTATATCACCACACCACGATCGCTCGGTCAGTCTGTCAGCTCTCTGAGAAGAGACGAACATGCCGGTGGTCGGCCCGCTGCGCTGTTGTCATTGCAGTTGCAAGAAGTGCACTGTTTCTGAGGAGTAGAGCAAGAGCTTTCTACCTCATACAAAAGCCGAACGCTAGAGGCCTGCTCTACTTTCACTCAAGTGGATTGGCAGCGGTGTGGTGATGGTGATAGTAGTGCTGGCGTCGAGTGTCGACTTACCCATACATGTATGCATGCAAAAAGTAAATGGAAGCAAGTTATTTTCTCTTTTTTTCTTTCTAATAAATAACCATACATGGTAGCACAAGCTCATCCTCATTATCATTATGGAATCCGATATAGTATTACATATTATGCATGAACATTATATCAAGCCTTTATCCAATATTAAAATACCATTTTGTAACAGCTGCGTTATAAGCAGAGTGTTAAATAAAAAGAGAAACCGTTCACCCAACTCCCGCTTTGCTGTGTAGAATGAGGCGTATGTCACTGAGAGAATGGGAAAATGGCGAAAATTACATTCTAGTTTATGAATATTTTAGCAGCAATCTTGCATAACTATAAAAAAGACAATTTGGCGACGACGGGATATAATAAATTAAAATACACACATACAAAACACCTGGGTAATTGGGTAGCGCGTAATTGGGGAAGTGTATTGTAATTGTAAAAAGCTATTTAAATACTTGTATTTATGTACACATAATGTAAAATACAATGCAATTGTAGTTGTTGTACAGTTTTCTTTTATTACATGTTTTATTACAAGTAAGAAATATTTATTTAATAGGCATTAATTTATTCTACATAGTTGATACTTGTTTTGTTTGATTGGTTCGGAACGTTTTATTTTATCAGTGTATTTGCACTTATACTTGTTGAGATATATTTACCTTGAAGACAGTTCAAATACTATTTTTTGCCGTCTTTTAGCTGCAATTCATTATTTATTTATGAAGTAAATAGAAAGTCGTTGTTTACTGTGCGGCGAAACAAGAATTATTTCAAGTCAATATTTTGTGTGCATGTGCTTTGCACGCTGTCAAATAACATTGGAAAACAATGTAAAAAAATGATTGTAGCATAATTGAGTATAAATTTAATAGTGATACAATGATGATGATAAAATAATAATGAGCATTTCCATCACACTCCTTTAAAATAGATATTAAATGAAAATGAACCAACGCAGCTTTCATATTTGTACTCTATACTGCATTATCAGAAAGACCTTCTTTCTTTACTTTCCTCCGCCATTCTATTAAATAAGTTGTAATCATCGTCAAAAAATTTAAAGCAGGTCAAGACCATCCCACTCAATTCCAGAATATTTTTAAACATAAGTGCATAATATGAATGTTAAAGTAGCGAATAATTTTGTATAAGCATTCTCATGATAAATAGCATTAATACTGCTACATTTGTCCAGATCCAGATGCAGATGCTACGCTGTTGTATCTGGTAATGACGCTGCTGCATGCAACGATTACAGTGCATGGTCATGCTCTACAATAAGTATAAAATAGTATATAATGACGAGAATATGTGACAAACAAGTATGAACAGATCAAAAAAGGATGAAGAAGATGACAAAAAATGAGCTCATGAAAGCACCATTCATTCTATACACCAGTAAAATTCAATACAATAATATTCACTAACATTTTACGATATATACAAGACATTGGTCATGGACACAATGACATATTGCTGCTCAATGAAAAATTGATAAGACAGCAACAAGAGTCACAAGTGATGCTCTATTGAGTTGACGTGCTGATGAGGACAGCGTTATCAATCAAGGTCAACGTTTTTTATTGTAAACAAATTATTTTTACTTTCTGCATGGAATCAAGAATCGATATTAATGCTGTTTGTTTAAAGTAGCCTTCGAATTTGAAATATAATCGAATATAAATATATTTTCCTTCTATATATTCACCCTATATATTCTCTCTCAGTTTGGATGATTAGCTACATAGGTAATATATGTTTTAATCATACAAGTTTACAATAATATGCAGTATTGCACTGTATTCGGATATTTTTCCACGTAAATTTACACAACGAAGAAATGATATGGTGATTATATGCAACAATACAGCTATAAAATATCAGTTATACTGTTCCGAGACGAGATTAATTCTCTCATAAATGTATACATAGAACATAATAATAATCATCTCTGTACATCAAAACTCCGCTTTTTATCTCTCTATTATAATCATTCGTCTTACTTCCTCCTTTTCAGAGCCTTGAAGGAGAAAAGACTTTTGCTTTATAATAGCCTGTCAGCTTCATAGAAGGTTTATAAGTCCTCCATAATCTTTCTCCTTTCTCATATTACCTATATCCCTCATGATTTACTAAGAATTTGTCCTCATAATGAAGATAACATATTACACATCCGATATTTAATATGGAATTGAAATGCGAACCCCTGACATGCATGTTCTTACGGTTCTCTCAATGCAATAATGCGTCCACCAACCAATGTTCAACAAGCGTCCCCTCGTCATGTTTCATAATTACTATAAGTACATTCATCAAAATATAGCAAATATTATATAAGTCCACCCATAGGCATGATTTCGATTTGATAAAAGAAGGAACTGACTTTATTTTGCGAAACTATAAGAGCACTTTTGCACTTTTCGCTTGGCCGTGCACTTCTTGATGTTGCGATGATGCATGGTTGGCTGGTGGTTGTTGGTGGTGGGATGTACATACAAAAGCCCTTTGAAACATTACTGCTGCACATCATCTTCACATTTATTTTTTGCTTTCCTTTTCCCTTTCCCCTGCTATCCGCCAAGAAGCCCTTTTAGGAGCATAACATCAGCGACCACCTTGCAATGTTATAACATTGTTAAGGACTCGGATGCAGAAAACGATGGAGAAAATGTGCTATGCTCTCATCATTTCTATAATAATACAACATTACCTAATATACTATCATATCCGATGAAATAAACTTGCTCATCTTCACTTCTCTCTACCATTTTACGAGAGTGAGTATCTGTCCACGTACATTATCATGATGATTATGTTACGACGAGAGAAGGATGATTCTTTCTATTCCATCCATCCAACGACAGAGAAAATATTGCAGTGCTATACTGCTGCTTCATCTCATCCTCAACTGAATGCATTACATATTGCACTGGCAAAAATTATCATCGTTTTCTCTTCCACTCTTACGTATTATATATAGTAAATACATATGCATCTCTTCTTCTTCGTCTTCTTCCTTGTCTTGTCTTTTTTTTCCTTCTTCCACAGCAAAGCCAAAATGCTGTTATAACTCCAACAACTACTTATGTATTTACTCTACAAGCTCAGTGGTTGTGTGGAACATTTTGGCTACAATCTAATATTATGGTTTGCTGTTTTTTAGGTTTTGCTAGCAACAGCACGTCGTCGCTGTCGTCCTCAAGTTTTTGTAGGAATAGCAAAAGCCTGTGGTATCATGGTAGTAGTGGCAAGCGGCAGCAGCAACAGCGAAAGAGTGCACAAACTATAATGTAATGGGAATATGTGCATGGATGGAAAAAAATGGATGTGCATGGAACAGAAGAGCGAATTCAGATGGTTGTTTCAGTCGTCAACTGTCGTTGTTTCTGCATGGGTCATGTTTTTTGCCATTTCCAAATTCATTATACCAGTGTGTGTCCGTGAGTATATATATGAGTGAGTGTGCTTGCTCTTGCATCTCTCCCTCTCTCGGATTTACTTTTTCCCGTTTTGTCATTTAAAGGGATAATACATGGAAAGCATACAGGTAAAGAAAGTAATTGACAAGCATAAAAATGCACTAATTAGACGTCCTTATTCCATAAAAGTGAAAGTATTAAGTTATAAGAAGAATAAAGAGAATTGTACTGTTCTGGAAATTCGCGTGAGCCTCAGCAGATCACGAGGCAAACTGCGAAAGTAGTTTACTTTAAATCGGGTTAGGAGAAAAGTGAAAGAGGGGACGGATGAAAAACCGGGTTTTCTGCTGTCACTTCCCGGTAACCGTTTTATAAACAATACTCGTAGTCCCTTAATTATACTACATGTGCGGTCATCGACGTACTTTATCTTATTATATTTAAAAAACAATACTTCTGCTACTCAAACACCTACAAAATTGCCAAGTAAGCTATTTAACGTCACTGAAGGAAGCATCCTTTAGCCCGCTTCTTGTACTGGATGAACGTGAACCGGCTTTCTCTGAATGAACAAAGTAAATACTAACTAGAACATACTCTTACTCTATGCAAACCTGTGTCTGTAATTGTTTTCATTGGAAAGTGTGCGATGACAAACTTTATTAAGAACTTATTATCCCGGAAGTTTACAACGAACGTTGATGTACTTTAAAAATCGTCATCACCAAACAATTTAAACTTAGAGGTACCATTTTGGCATTGACAGATCCTGTTTCATTTTATTCAACGACGAAAAGAAGTGAACTGTTTTGTGACATTCAGTTATGATCCAAATTCTCACGTTTCATAAATCTATACAGTTTACGCACCGGTCTCCTACTTGAGAAAACTTGTTGAAGACACACAAAGACTAGTAGTTGGAACCAGATCCAACCATCATCCCTTTCTCAACAAAAAAATTCATCATAAACTTGAGAAAAGATATACAACGAAAGTGCTCATAAAACTGATCCTGCACTGTACCAAGAAGCGTGTGATCTTCAGATAGAACATGAAATAGAAATAAATTTTCCAATAAAATTGTATTGATTTTGACTAATTTGAAAGGATTCTGTAAAGCTCCAGCAGAAATAAAACGAAGAAAATTTTTAACGACAGCAACCAACGCACATCAGTTACCAAACTTTTACAACTTATGACTGGAAACACTTATCCCAGAGTTCATGCCTAATCTTTTTTAAAGGAAAGTTACACAACTACATAAATGCAAGTACTTAAACGTATTTATAAACTGTAAGCAAATAACTTGGTCGTTTTACAAGCAGAAGTATATCAGCCAGACATGGAAAATGCCATTAAACTGAAGCTAAATATCAGCAAAATACAATAATCCTATTAAACATCCTAACTTAGTAATTTGATATATATCTTTGCTATTATCCTTCTCTTCTAGTATAATGTCAACAGTGCACTAACTCTTTTGTGTGCAAGAGCGCGTTATAAATATGGATATTTTATCATGTTACGGCAAATCTGCAGAAATAAAAACATCAAATTGACTATTGAATACGGAAAAAGACCAATAGATTATTGACAGTGTCATGTCATCATTACTATTTTATTAAATGTATTGTACTACCGTGTACCGAAACCGACCATACAGTGAGATCATACTTACTTTTTTATGATCGGATAAAAAACACTTAGAATTGATAAGTATCGCATGTTGCTTATATGCCAAGCGAATAACTATAAATACACACATCTATAAAGCAGTTCCGTAGCATCTTGTTGCATCAAACTGCAGTAGCGGTCGTAGTACCAAAGTGGACAAGTGCAGCGTAATAGAGCCGGCATAGCAGCATCACAGAGAACGAACGGCTTGATCGCTGGACATTCAAGTGCAAAAACACAAGGAAAACAGCTAGTCGCTGAATGCCCATGGCCCATGACATGTTATGCAATGCGTGCAGTGCGTATAACACTAAACTTTTGCCAAACAATTGCAGTGAAACATGAACTCATAGAATAAACCTAATAACAATAGAACTCGCTAATATATTGGAACTGGAACATGACATTATAATACATATTTTCAAATAATAAGATTGACAATAGAAACATTTTGAAATATATATTTGTGACACTAAAACAAATCACTTGAGAGACAAAAAACTGATGATCTACTACAATCTTCTCTATAAATCAACTAGACGTTTTCTAATAGGTAAAGAACACTGATAAAAATCCCAATTTCAAACATTATGTCATGTATAAAAACCGAGGTAAACTCCACAGGCTATTCTCATAATTTGATGATGATGGCTATCAAGCTATAATGCATTTTATATGAACAAAGACATACATACCTACATTCTCTACATTATTATTGCATAAAGCCAAAGCAATCAAAACACAAAGAGACAGTTATATTTTTCTTTGTGAAAACTACTACCTACTACTACTATTATAGCAACTAGTAAAAATTGTGAGCAGTGACACTGTTACTTTTTAACTATTTTCTACTATCAAACTACTTTATCAGTATCTGCTGCTTCTTCTTTCCTAGGATATTACTTTATAAATACGTTGTGCAAAAAAAACTACCAATATATGTATAACATATTACATTATTATAGCTGAGCAAAAAACGGCAATAGAGCAAAGCAGGCAACAGACTCATCATCATCATAGGCCTCTCTTCTTCAGCAGTCTGCTATCTTGTATGCCTATCGTACTATGAATATCTGCCACTTCTACTAGTACAGCTCTCCTAAATAGAAGCCTGTGTGTGTGGAATACACTGTAGTAAGGTAAGTTCGTACATTCGCCTTCTCGGAAGTCGTTGACCTTCTCCAGCAACAGCAACAACGTAAACTTCTCTCACTTTTCTGCTTATTTTTTCTCTCTCTCTCTCTTTCTTACTATTACTCTAGTAATAGGAAACATGTGTGTGTTTGTCTGTGTGTGTAAAAGTCCGTGACTGTGTACTTACACTCACACTTTTACACACTTTCAAACTCACAACTCATTCATGTATATTCAAAGTGAATATTATGATGTTATCCTTACCCCTTTGATTTTCTATGTCGTCTTCATTTTTCTTCATTGTAGGTTCCAAAATATGTGCTCCGGCTCCGGTAGTTGCTAGTTTTCCACTTGCTTTAAATTTGTTCTCTGAGTTTTTGCAGAATCTAACGAACTATGCACATATTTATGATTTGTATTCCAACAAGTATTATTTGGACGAAAGCAAAATCGGCACATATTTATCTATTCATTTAGTTGATAACATGAAACCTTTTATGCGTAGTTGAAAATATATGCATTTTAAAATTTGATATATTTTTTTCTGATTTTATTTTAAAGTCAATATTAGCTCAGGAGATTTATGCAAGCTGTCTTTAGCAAGGGATGTTGAATAACATGCTGTAATGTAATTTGTTTGAAAGAAATATATAGTAGTAAGCGGCGCCATTTTCCCCCGTTTCTCTTACCATTGGTAAATAAAAGATAATTGAAAGTCCCTATTTTGTATGGTAATGGAAAGGGCTAATGAATAAATTTGAAAAATTTGCTTTGGTAAAAACATGAACAGCTAATTAATACAGTTGAAATTTTTGAGATATATGAAGTTTCAAAAAGGAAAAATGAAGGATATATAGAATAGCAAAGAGAGAGAGAGAAAGTATATGTATATCGTTATCAAATTTGTCATAGTCTTTTCCCTCTTTGATCTTTGTTTCATTTAAGTTGTTGCCATTTCTGAAGAAGTTGACGACAAGTTTAATGTAAAAACTCATTTTTACTTTTGATGTTATGTGTGTGTTAACCCAATCGATAATATTAGTTAACTAGTAAAGTGTAAGCACATGAACACGAGCGTAAAATATACACTTTTCCTTTCGTGATGACAGCATACGTAACAGTACCATTGTGCGCAAATAAATCCGGCATATTATATATATTGTCCTTATATACCTACTTATGGCATATATTTAAAGTTTGGTCTAGGTTTCGGCACGATTTTATGGGTATCAAACCCCAATATTACTTTCATGCATAATTAAGTATATGTTAAGTTAAGAGTACTGAAATGATTAGAGATAAAAGTATCATCAGCAACTCCTCTTATTATGAAATGAAGCATTTCAAACTCACAATGTAGTCGTTCAGTGAAATTCCTAGAGCAAGTAAAGGGCTGTCGTTTAAGCAAGCAAAATTGATAGTATCCGCAGAAATTAATACTCCGAGGATACAACTTTTTCAAAAACTTGACAGGTTCTCATTCAAACTTATGCTCTGCTGATATAATATTATTGGCGCACTTTATATATATCCTAAAATAAAAGCATATCCTTCTCTTCTATAATCGCTCGACTAAAATGTCTTCATTATATCTTTACCAGAGATAGTAACAAGCAAAGCTCGGATTATGGGCAAATATTTCAAATGGAGAAAGCAATAAATTAATGACTGCTCGAACAAGTCCTTAACGTTTCACTTGTTTACATTTATGTTCATTCATATCAATTTCATCTCCGCAAAATAAAAAATGCATATCCATGTATGCAAATACTTATAACAACTTGGTTCATTTTTATTAATTACTGACGACCTCCTCTCGAACTGTAGTTGAAACTATTTTCGAGGAAAATGCTTAAAAATCCAAATATCGAATTAACCCATATTGAATGGCATTTAGATATTAGGTTTAGGCCTTTAGCTTCTGAATAGAATAGATAGAAGCACTAGTTTCAAATGAAGATATAACCTTTTACAATTATATGTTCTAACAGTCAAGTAGTTATTTAGGGCTTCGATGTTTCACATGAAGTATTATTTGATAACAAATAATTATGAATCGGTAGCGATGGTTTTTTTACCGGAGTAACAATTCAGTTGATCCTTTCCTGCAATTACACAAACCAATAATAGGATGTATTACAACCAAGGCTGCATATATTTATTATATTATTTGCCTATATATGCCGACATATATATCTCTATCGAAATTTAGACACAAAATACATACGTAACAACACAGGCACTTGTACTTTTATATAGTTTAAAGTAAAGTGCGATTAATGTCTTTTCCTATACAATTGTCCGAGTCAATGCATATGTTTGGGTTTCTGTAGCTGCAAATATTGCATCGCCAAACATGTAATAAATGAGTTTTCCTTTCAATTTCATGTAATATTTATTCGTTCTACTTGTTTTAAAGCAGACCACGGCTATTTCTACTATCACCACCGGTATTACATATATTGACTGCCCTTGAATATAGAAAATGAAGGAGTTTCCTTTTTATCCAGCCATCAAACAAAATAAATACCTACAAAAGCACGGTAGCCGTTATAATGCCTACTTACAGCAATTTTGTTCCAAATAGATTGACAGCTCACATTTTAAAAAACCAGGTCGAAAGTCAGATCCTCAATAAAAACAAGAACAGACTATAATGACAAATGTGTTTATTCATTTCATTTTAAAAGAGAAATTCCAGTTTTACGGGCATTTATTTATTAATACCCGCTGTCATAATTGACTCTGCTGACTTACTGCAGTGGGGTTATAACGGCAACCTTAAATAATAACTGCCAAGCGAATTTCTACTAAAGAATTCTACTCGTATTCAGCGATACTCTATTCACTCTTGTCGATCTTTCCTGTTTTATTGATTGATGTCGTTGAGTTCGTCTTTCCCATAAAATAGTTCATTGCAAAAAATCTTCTTTCATTTATTTTACGCTATCGTGAATATTCTATAGCATTCTATACTACAACAAAAAAGGATAAAGTTATTTATCAAGCATTTTGTTTTACTAGACTAAAAGCTTATTTATTTCTCATCTATTTATGTAAAGACAGAAGAGAGAAGGAAGTAATTGAGTTTTTTTGCTTTTTTGCTTGGACATGAATAAAATATCTCGAGAACCGTGAAATAACCGCCGCAACTGAGGCCTACTCTAACATCCTCTGTAAACATAAAAACTCACTTATGCAATATGAATCAGTTTACTTAATAATATGTAATAACAGCGAGAAATTTGTATTTACTTTGTTCTTCTCGGTCCTACTACAAGAAACTTCCATGGAATGAGTAAATTGGTATGAGTGCTAAGCAAAGTTTGTCATCGTTGGAAATAGAAGTTTGCCAAGTGAGGATAAGGACAACTTCTCCAAGTAGAATGAATTTACTTTGCTGATTGTTCATTTCATATATTGTAGCATCTTAACCGCAACCGGTTCACTTTCTCAAGACAAAGTCGGCACTGGTATTTCCATTTCTTATGACGGCAAATGAAACGCAATCTGATCGCGATGCTAGTTAAGTCATGCTAGAATTTACTGATGATATGTATTAAAAAATACTACTGTAAATAATAATGATGCCACTGTGACATTCGACAGGCAAACTCTTGTAGTATACATTACATTATGAGTCGAGTTTTCTCTTTCATTTTCCCGGTTACATATGGAAATTTCTACCAGTTGAGACCCCTATAGTTGTTGTTGCACAAGACCCCTCCATGAGGTACTTTTATAGGTTATTTAATAAATAGTAGTTATAGCGTATTTTTATATTATACAACACATTGCACCTTGAAAATACTGATATCTGGCACTAGTGGCAAGGAAACTTACAACGAAAAACGATCAAGGAAAGATCGAATTACATGGAACACGTGTGACAGATCAATAATATTTTCGATGGTAATAATTACATTGTCATGTTAATGCATATGATATATAGTGCACCTATAGGCGCTCCTTTAACTTACCACACCATGACGATACGATACGATCATGTAATATAGTAATCATGATAATAATCAACAAAACCACAAGAAACGATGATTCTCAGAAATCAGATAGAATAAGTAATACAAACCAGGATAAATCCATTTCCGTAGGATTTCTTTCCACGATTGCAAGTTAACAGGGAATTCAGAGAAAAATATGTATGGCATGATACCGATACTGATAGCAGAAACTACTGACGAAAAAAACACGAAAGTTATTTAATTCGATTTCTTGTTTTACGCGACTTGCTTATACTTTTGTGCAATATAAGCAGAAGATATACTCACAAATGTGGCTATTATTATACATTTTGTGGTGTGTACCGAGTACAGAGTAAGTCTTATCGTGAGAGTGTTTAATGCTTGTCATGATTTTTATATCACAATGCGTTGAAAAAGTGTCATTTTATCTTTGTGCGTAACAACCAAGTTAACAAACTTAAGAATAATAAAAATACCAAGTTTACAACAAATGCGTTGATCGTTGTTACAGTTCCAAGCATTTGACATACGTGTAAATACTGGCATATAACATATATCTGAAATAAACGCAATGTAATGAATTTTATATACAAATACAATGATGATGACACTACTAGTACACAATCATGCCAATTTGATCAAGCCGTATTAACATAACATAACATTCACGCACAAGTGTAAATACAAGCAAAATATAGATACAAATACAAAGTAAATAAAACATTTTGTGTGAAAACTTCCACAACAAATATATATTTTGCTAAAAAGATCAAATCAGAGTCATCCTATCTTTTCTTCAAAGCAGCTTACTTTTTACGCACTCACCAGTGAGTTGTCGGAGATGATGATGATGATGATATAAACTCGCAAGAATTTTGTTGTAATGGGCGTGCTGCACAGAAGAAGCTGAGCAGATAAGCGTTAAGGTCATGCTCGACAACATGTGTACCCCTTGTGGACTGAGGCAGTAAATAACTAGCCATTGGAATGGTATTTACAATTTGAACCAAACTACATAAACATCAGTTATTACCCTGCCAACTTTCTTCTGGACTTAGTAACTGGCATTCAAAAGACCATTGCCAGGCAGTTGGACAATCATGCACGCACATTGCAAGGATTATGACGCTGGCGATGATGTAACATATTATTATGAAGTTAAGCTGTCGCTCGTTTTTCGTCAAAGGTTACCAGCAGAAATTAAAACCACATTCAGCAGAAGAAGCAGTCAAGAATGGGGTAAAAAGCAAGCATCTGTTTGTGCGTGCATAAAAAATGCGAATGTTATTATTATTATTACCGTAGACCAATATCATGTGGTTCACTAAACGAAGCGCGAGTGTGAGAGTTGAGTCAAGAGAGAAAAAAATCGTATAAACATATTTTTGCGTGTAAAAAATGTTTTTACTTGCTGCCAACAACGCTCCATGCGTTAGATAAATATATGTCATGCCAACAACGTGCAGATAGAATGGAGGGTTTTAGCGGTTGGAAAATAAGTGCGAGTGAAAACGATACACTCGGTACGTTCATCTTATATTTGCGTTCATTATACAGAAATATGCAAACTGAGTTGCAGATTCATCACATATTATAGAGAAATAACACTTATTATAGCATATATTTGTACTGATCATTATGTGTGCGTTTGTATCACGTATCCTTCTCTGCTTTCTGATGATACTATTAGCTGCCATGTGATTGAATAGCACGACTACTCAAAGTCAAATTTGTAGCCAACCAAGCCAACCGTTCCTAACTTCTTAAATCTCTCCTTCCGTCCTCACGTCTCTCTATACTTTTATTATATTGTCGTCCCTACGTCTCTCGTTTTCTTCAGAAAGGATGAAATTAAACACACACACATGAGCAAATTGTACCAGTCTTTTAAAAGGAGTGTTTACTAGCGTAAAATATTATGCAATATGTATATAATGTAAATGTTTTCGGCTATGAGCAAAAGTAAATGAAAAAAAAAAGATAATCAGAGGGATTCTCTCTGTATCCGGAATTATAATGATATGCTCAACTCTGCGCTGCGTAAAAAAAATTCCAGACTGGTTAAGCATATACGCAGTTTAAATGCACAGTGACGACGCAAGCAAAAATACTGCGACTTTTGTACTTGTATAAATAGTTACATTAGTGTGAATACTGTGAAGTGCTGTCGAGGTTGCCAAACTTTTGAGCAGGATTTGTGTGTGTAAAAAATGAGTCAAGTCATTTGTTTCATGGCAAGGATTTTTCGCACGCTTTCTTCTTCTCTTCTTCTTGTCTATCTTGGAATTATACTTTTTTAAATAGTATTTTACCCAATATTCTGTCTACAAACTATAAAGGATGAGAAGTTATTCTTGTACTGACATTATGTAACATACCAAAGTACAATTAACTGGTTGAAATTTTTGTACGCAATTAATTCCTTGAAATGCTTTTGGGTTTGTCATTGTCTTGTTTTAAAAACCAAGTAAACTTGAGGTTTATGCCATTTTACATCTCTTTTTGAAGTACTGGTTGAGAATGTAATATAAAATGATAAAATTGGTCAATAAGGCACTGTTTGAATTCGGTTTCCAATATCCAAATAGGACAAATTGATTAAAGGTTCGCATAATGTCCGAAATTTTAAAATTAATATAATTAATTCTGATTTTACCTAATTTCTTTCTTTCGCATAACCTTTTGTGTGATTTCTGTTGGCGGTTGCTTATAAAACCTGTTGAACTATATTTGAATAATTGATGTGTTCACAAAACGCCTCAAATAAACAGTTGTTATACAAATTTGAATCACCAATATAAAAAGAAGACAGTCATTATAAACTAATGTGTCACGAGCGTTTAACGATTTCGGGAAGTTGATTACGATGACTCATAAGAAGGAAGAGGCGAGAAAATCCAGTATTATTATTAAGTAATTGTACAGACGGTTATAACTATAAGGTCTAGAAATTTCCTTTGATTTAGCCTGTGCTTCTTTTAAACTGCCATTCCCATGTGGCATGACTGCATATCATTTCGGTTTTCGTTTAGAAACCCATAAAGTAATAACATTATTCTCTTAAAGCTTTTCCCTCCTATTTTCCAACATGATCATTATGTACTATCCATTGCTACATATCGCTTGATCATAATAATAATAATAATAATTGGTATATACTTATAGATACTACGTTTTTATATAGATAAGACTTAATACTATAATAGATACCATCAAACACCACCTACACCAATTTACGCATGAAACCAGAAAGTGGTGGATTTTTTAGTACAGAGGATCGAGAGAGAAGAATCGGCAACAATAAACAACAAAAACACACCAGAAACGACAGCGATCAAAAACACACGAGCTTTTGGAATGGGATCTTGCCAAAATTCCCTGTCTCTTGCGAGTTGTGTCTAGAAGATAGACGTAAAAATGTAATGTCACCGAGAGTGCGTATCTGGGCAAAGCACTTTATAAAGCAAATGTGTGTACTCCTAATATTAACTTTATCTCTTTGATGTGCATAGATACATGCAGTAATGTCATTGCGTGCGTGCTGATTAATGACGAGATTTTTATAAGGTTAGAACCACTACGACTATGACGACAACGCTCTGATCATGACGTGATTCCATAGACGCAGATTTAAACTTGAAAGAATTAAATCAACTTGTGTAGGTACATACATTCTTACACCACCATACGCATAATAAAAGCGATGATGATGATGATAATACCAAAAAACGCAGGAATATGAGTAGGTTATAAAAAGATAGTATAAAATAAAATGAAAATTATGTAACAAACATATAAGCGATTACAGGCCAAAACAAAAAGAGTGACAGTGGCAACCGTAGAAGCAGCAGTAGTCGTCGTCGTCGACAAAGTGGGAGCACACATACAAATTCATTCTCATCATCGTCATCAGCATCATGATGGTCGTGAAAAAAAAGGCGATCAAAGAGAAAGACTCTGAGAGAGACGGAGAGATAGAAGAGGGAGGAAGGAAGATACTCTACACACTGTAGTGTCTGACTGAGAGTATTGGAATTTGGCACTGGAACATAGTTACACACTCACTAGCTGGTCATTGAACCTTTTTACTGTGTGTGTGTACTCTTTACTTACTTCACTAACTTAACTACCACGACTACTAGTTGCTGATTAGATGGAGACAGTGGGAGAGACGGAGAGAGAGACTCCAGATCAACATCGACATCACTTGCTTTTATGTTGATGACGACGACGAAGAGAAGAAGGATGATGATGATGATTTTCATGATGATTATCATCGTTTATAATGCCTACACATTTGTATATTATTCTACTGGTATTAATATTGGTTAAACTATTTTTTCCATACTCAACGAGGACTAGTGTGTCTCATTTTTTACCGTTATTTGTTATTCTCTTTGAATAGAAAAAATGGCACAAATTTCCAGATGTAAAGACAAATTCTATGAAAGCACTATCATAATATGATATTAGGTACTTATGTAGCACACGCATTGTGCTGTGCTAATTTATATAATGCTGGAGGAGTACTACTGTTTTTATTGCAATATTTTCCTTCCAGTTTCCAGTGCTAATGTCCCTAAACACAAGTTTTGAGATAGAATAAATGATTGGATATTATAAAATACAGCATTCATACGTAATGAGCAAGTAGTGTGAATCAGAAAATCATTAAATGTGGATGAAAATGTTACATAAATCCTTGATATAGAATATGGATAATGTCGTGTCGGCATATTTGTATGTCACTGGTTATAAATAATTCGCGATTTTAAAGCGAAAATCATAAACATTTCCATATTAAAAATGATTCATTTGAGGGTTTTATTTTTGCGGTGAATACACCCATAAAACTATTGAAAATGATAAACGACGGCTCTGTTATTTTGCAACTTAAAAGATGGCATAAGAACATTCTGTCCTGTCCTAGTGAGCTTTCTTTGTGCATTAGCAAATATCCAATGACAATGAAATAAAGCATAATGGGTCAAGAGTAAACACTAGGAAATTTACATGTTTTTACAAAACGTCTCTATCTGGCAATTCCGACAACCTGAGTTAGGAGGTAGTTTATCTTTGTAAACGTAGGAGAGATAAAATACTAAATGCTTTCTCATTCAACTTTGTGGAAAAATACACGTTCCGTTGGAGAAATAATATGTGCAAATGCTGTTTGTTTGGGGAAGGTTTTTGTATCATGATAGGGTTTTAAGTATATGATTGCCTCTTATTAAGCGCGTGGACTGTGGACATTAATTACCTTTAGGAGTCCTAAATGAAACTGAAACGCAGCAACTTTTCAAAATTGCTTCTGGTTGTTTGTCAGTCGTTTATACAAAAATTTGAGTACTGGTGCACGATATTCATATTATCTTCCTTTATCAACTTTTATTATTATGTGAAAAATATTTTTTTAAATAACTTTCAAACAGTTGTATATAATTGCAATTAAAGCCCTTTAAAATTTTAAAACCCTTTTTATATCGACGCAACAACAGGCTCCTTTGACATCATTATCAATTTTCAAAGGTTCAAGGTGTCTAGATGGTTATATAAAACTAAGCTTTAGGATTGCATGATCTCGAATTTCTTTAATTTTCTCTCTTTTTATTTTGAAATTTCAAAGGATTTTGTTTTTTCAACCATGACCGCCTCCCCTTTAAAATGCAACAAATAGTCGCTTCACTCATTGTGTTGACTACTACTCACATACAATTACAGGCTAGCAAAAGGTTCAACTGAAAGTGCCTTCAAACTAGTATAAACGAGAACCCGACGACAGTTGTAATCAAAATTATAAAAAATTCTTCAAAAAATTAATTTCCACAGTTCAAAGGGTTTAAATGTTTTATTTGTACTTGTTTCTTTGTTAATAAACATGCATGACTAGGAAAATAAAATTGGAATCTAAAATTACTGCGGCACAATGTCATGACATTTACTATGTAGCACGTGAAAAAGTACAAAACAATTCGTCAACCCATAACAACGTCAGTAAATTTCGTCCTTCCTTTTCCTCCCCTTCTTTGGTAACTTTCTCAAGAAAACTTGAATTAAGAGTTCCAAGACAAAACACGAAACAGTGCGTAGGAGGTTACAATTTACTTTCCAGCTTTTAATTTTCATGATTTTGAATCTTACAAGTGTCGATTTTCTGTAGTTCATGGAGTCAAACCTTTAAAGTATAATATCTTATCTTGATAAAGAAAAACGGAATTAGAAATTGTTTACTTATTCGAGAATTTCACTAACTGACAACTAAAACTGCAATAAAATGAGAAAGAGAAAATAACCTAAAGAGAAAAAGTCATATTCTGGATAAATAACAAAATATAATTTATAGAAACATCAAAAGGTTCTACCAAAGATTAAGATTTAAATCAAATCATCAGAGAAAAGGCTCGCTCTGTGCTCCTTTTTTGCCCTCTGATATTCTCATTGTCATTTGTTCCATGGCTAGTCATTCACC